>CM069454.1:44161331-44262776 GCA_035610835.1 Ophiura sarsii | reverse complement strand
AGCGTTAGTACAGTACATGTACTGACACCGTAATAATTATATTAGTGATATATCCAGGTATATTCGTCTCAGGCATAATCATAGACTATAAGCATTCCTGACATGATGTGCCATAAAAATGGGTAGGCAAAAATAAGATTGTATCCCTATTTTACGAATAATTCTGACTTTTATAGTGCATAAAATGAGCATGACTAAATTATCTTATGGTCCAAGATCATTGATGTAGGTCAAAAACTAACCTATGCAGCTTCGTTTCGAAAATTACAATATACAAGTAGCCCAATTGGGCTACTAAATGTGACTCCGCAACACAATCATCCAAAATGTTACACTGAATCAACTCGATGGTCGGACAAGTCGACCGTCACCCATTGCAATCGACTGTTCACTGAATCGCACCGACGTAGTGGTAGTATGCTTTTGGAGTAGGACAGGGTGAGAGGTCAGGTCTAACTTTAGCTAGTTTAACTTACCCCAAGGCTAACCCCTCCCCCACCTCCCCCCCCCCCCCACCCCCGGCGGGCCAGATCTTCCCATTCCAAATATCAGGATAGAATCCATAGAATCAGTCATAAAGGGGTCAGTCAAAAAGTAAGTCCCCCTAAAGCTAGATTACTTTTGTTTACATAACTTCACACACAATTAGACGTTTTGAAAATTAAAACGATTATGAAAAGAAAAAACGCCTGGCTACCAATAGAATTTTTTCATTTTCGATATCATGTTTACTTTTCCCCAAGAAGTCACATTTCCCCAAAATAATGTTTTCAGAAAAAGTGGCACTTACAGGGTGAGTCAAAAAGACTGCAAAAGTGGAAAGAAGCCATTTTGTTTTCAAAACCAAAATGAATTTTAAAACTTTTTAAACGTTGCAAGAATACTGTATTTAATCCTAACTTTGTGTGAAAAAATGAAGTCGATCGCATTTTCCGTTCGTCTTTAGTGAACCTTTTGACCAGTGCACCCATTTTACACGTTGTCCACGAGATACCCAAAATATGCATCAGATCGCAAAATGTGTCTCTCATTCAAATATTGGAAACTTGAGCTCATTTGTGATGTTATTGGAATTTGATGCATCCTTTCTTGTTTACATGTGAGTTAGCATAATCAATTATAATCGTACCCATGCAATGAAAGCGTATAATGTTCTAAATTTTAATAAAAAACTGAAATTTTCCATTTTTTGTTGGCGGATATTCAAATATGAAAATGCAATGTGTGCCATTTCAAATGAAAATCACTGTGCTCGTGGACAAACAGGTAAATTTGGTTGTGCAGCTAAGAGGGTCACCAAATACAAACGAAAAATGCGATCGACTTCATTTTTTCACACAAAGTTAGGATTAAATACAGCATTCATGCAACGTTTAAAAAGTTTTAAAATTCATTTTGGTTTTGAAAACAAAATGGCTTCTTTCCACTATTGCAGTCTTTTTGACTCACCCTGTACTTTGTATTGGATTTTGGTAAATTTCATGTTAACGGAAACATCATTTTGGGGATATTTGACTTTTTTGGGGAAAAGTAAACATGGTATTGAAAAGGGGGAACTTTGAACGGATAGCTAAGCGTTTTTCCTTTTTAGAAAAGTTTCAATTTCTTAAAACGTCTAACTGAGTGGGTTGTTACGCAAACAAAATTGTATAGGATTTTGAAAATTGCCACTGATTCTGAGAGCATCATTTTAAGAAAATGAGACAATTTGGGGAAAAGTAAACATGATATTGAACAGGAGAAATACCGTATTCTGTGAGAAACATTTTGTGAGCAAGCACTTTCTCTTTTCAAAGGTCTTTAAATTTCTCAAAACAATTAATACAGTGCGGAGTTATGCAAACAACTTGGTCTAACTTGCGTACACAAAAATCACGAGAGAGAGTTTTTAAATTTACTGATAAGGGACCAAGTGCCACTTTTTCTGAAAACATCATTTTGGGGAAATGTGACTGTTTTGGGAAAAGTAGTAAACATGTTATCGAAATGGTAGCCAAGCGTTTTCTCTTTTCATAATCGTTTCAGTTTTTAAAAACGTCTAATTGTGTGTGAAGATATGTAAACAAAAGTAAAATCTAATTTTAGGTGGGGGGGCTTCCTTTTTTTACCCTATACATATACATGTAGCTTTTTATTTCTCAATGTTCTATTGCTTGGTTCATCATACGTTCGTAATGATTAAATACTTGTGTGTGCATATTTCTCAAATGTCTTGTGATTTCTCAAATGTCATGTGACGGGAGATGGTTAAGATTTAGACTATTGGGTTGAAATTAGCCGGGAGACGGGTTGTAATGGAATATGTGAAGTAGGGGCCGGGGTTAATGAAGAAATGTGGAATAACCGAGGGCCATAAGGTAACGAAATATGTGGTTTCTGATATATAGAACAAAACATGATATGGTGAATCTAAATTACGTAACATGGTGTCAAATGTGGGATTTGATACTGTATGTGACACGCGGGCGGACAAATATTGGAGAAATAGGGAGCACATACCCAAATAGGTATCGCGACACGCTATCGTCGCGATCAATCAAAGTTGAGTACGACAATAGTTCCTATTTGGCGGGAAAGAGAGTTATTTTTTGACGGTTTATGATATAATTTTTCACTAATATGTTGTGTTTGAAATGTGTAGCTGATGTTCTGACATTTAAACTAGGTGATTTGAGGTCAATTTTAATTTCACGGACCGATTTATACACGCGGTGATAACCAGACCGGAGACCGAATTTAGGTAGGCATATCACTACGTTGTTATGCGGCAGCTTATAGCAAAAAAAGTGCACGAGAAAGTTGCCTTCATATTCAGATATGTTGTAGATTACCCTTGTGAGTAAAACTTATCAAAATTTCATTGAACCAAACGCACTAATATAGAAACTAGACACTAGAGCCATTTAAGTAAGCCTTTTCTAACAGTAAAGTCTACGGAGAGCGTCTTGGTGCATGCTGTGCTCCCTTATAGCGCCAGGTTCCCGATCTCCCGCGTGCTCCGATCCAGTGTAGGTGTATTACACAATGCAATAAATAAAAGTCGGGTTTCACCAAAATCTATGCGTTTTGATATCTACTGGGCAGTGTATTTATGGCATAGGCCAACTTTGTCCGGTTTAAAAAAACAGGGGGGGGGGGGCGTGTGGTTGCTCTTTTTTAAACAAAAACACGGCGTTATTTCAGTTGATGTGCATGTTATAGGTGGGTTAGGTCGACATAATCAGAGACTGATCAAAATCAAAATCAGTTGGATTGAGTCAAAAAGTTTGAATTTCGTGAGTGTAGGCCCCCGTGTAGGCCTAACAAGTTAAAGCGTGCCGCGTCTAGAGTCAAAAAACGGAAAATAATAGTGATTTTACGGAAGATGCGGCCTCCGTGATCAGATCATATTTCAAAAACGGATTGTTCAATTGTCATTTTATTTGGCTAGTTTGTTCAAAATTTCACGCTGAAAAAGTTGATATCAATTTTGAATGATTTTGAGCAAATTTGTGCTCTATAAGGGAGCACATACCCAAATAGGTATCGCGACACGCTATCGTCGCGATCAATCAAAGTTGAGTACGACAATAGTTCCTATTTGGCGGGAAAGAGAGTTATTTTTTGACGGTTTATGATATAATTTTTCACTAATATGTTGTGTTTGAAATGTGTAGCTGATGTTCTGACCCCGGTTCTGACATTTAAACTAGGTGATTTGAGGTCAATTTTTAATTTCACGGACCGATTTACACACGCGGTGATAACCAGACCGGAGACCTATAGGTAGGCATATCACTACGTTGTTATGCGGCGGCTTATAGCAAAAAAAGTGCACGAGAAAGTTGTCTTCATATTCAGATATGTTGTAGATTACCCTTGTGAGTAAAACATATCAAAATTTCATTGAACCAAACGCACTACATTAGAAACTAGAGCCATTTAAGTAAGCCTTTTCTAACAGTATAGTCTATGGAGAGCGTCTTGGTGCTGTGCTCCCAATATAGGCCGCGCTCTCGGGAGATGGTGAAGGTTAGGCCTTGGCGTTATAAGCCGCGGGCGGGGAACTTTAGGCATTGGGGGTTGAGATATGCCACGAAATTGGGGGGGGGGGGGGGAGATTTACTGTATGTGACACGCGGGCGGACAAATATTGGAGAAATAGGCCGCGCTACGGGATATGGTGAAGGAAATTAGGCCTTGGCGTTGAGATAAGCTGCGGGCGGGAAACTTTAGGCCTTGGGGGTTGAGATATGCCACGAAATGGGGGGGGGGGGGGGGGGGCGGTGACGAATGGGTGTGTGTGTAATCAGCGATGGAACTTCAGATTTTTTTCAACTAGCCAGTCGGGCAGGTAACTCACAGAATTGACCTGCCCGACAAAAATTCCACCAGCCCAAGGTTTTTACATGATATTTTTTCAGCAAACAATTAAGAGCAAGACTACATTTAAATGATACAATTACATAGTGTTTTTGTCTTTATTGTACGATGTTCCACTGTAACCCTAGCCCGTAACAGCTCCTCGTATTCATCATGTTCATCAATCCAATACTCTCTTTAATCTCCTATCAACCTGGTCTCCTCTATCATCATGACACACCATCATCAATTCATCATTCATCCCTTATTAAAACATCTCGTGTTCAATATAGCTTTAATAGTTTATCGATACAGTCATGAACCAGCCCCATCTTATAACCCCTCCTCGTCATCACTGCTCTCCTCATCTGTCATCTGTCCCTGTACTCCTTTTCAAGTAAGTTGTCATCTGATCTGATGATGAAAATACCCTGAACTTACTGTTACTTACACTTTGAGCTTCAAAAATGTTACCTCGCCAGTCGGACGGGTACCTTTGCATCTTCACCCGCCCGACACGAAAGTTACCCGCTATGGGCGGGCGGGCGGGCGGGTCTTATTTCCATCGCTGTGTGTAATGATGTAATGTGGTTTGGGAAGCAGGGGGTTAATGAAGAAATGTGATGCTAAATGATGGCGTAACGGAAATGCCACGGGCGGGGCGGGGGAGTGACGGGTGGGGTACAGGAGATGGTTAAGGTTTAGGCCTTGGAGTTGAAATAATTTTTTATGCCACGGGGCCATGGGCGGGTGGGGGGTCTTTTTAATTGAATTTTTAAAACTTTTGAATTTAAAAAACAAAACCTTTTGATATCAAACAAAAATGCTTTAAATATTGTTCTATTCCTATGTGTTTCGTTATAAATTTTCCAACACTTTAATTATGTGTTGTTTCATTTTGTAGGTTCGAGACTCGTATATATGTCAAAATTACCTACCCCCTACAGCTGAAGCTGAAACTGAAAATTACATGACCCCCTGCTAACCAGTAGCTTTTTACATACCCCCCTCCCCGAAAAAATTCAATACATAAGAGGGCTGTCTATAGGCCCTGCCTCTGGAATATGAACGGACAATAATTTTATGATGCCACTTCTTTTCATTGTGTGAAATTAGTATTGGCGAGCGTAGCGAGCCTGAAGTTTTGTCATATTTATACATTTTGGGTGGTTTTGTGAGTCTATATAACCCTAACAAGTTAGAACATTCTGGGCAGAAACGTATAATCCAGCGAAACGTTCTACTTTTGTGAGCATAAGCTGAGATGAGGTGAAAAGCATACATAACCCCCCTATTTCTATGAAAGTTAGATGACCCCCCCCCCCTATAGTTTACCCCCCCCCCCCCCACTCCACCATAAATAATGAACGGTCCCTTAAAAAAAATCAAGGATAGAGGGCCCCCACTGGAAAATATCACATAATATGCCTTTAATAAGTGACTTGGCCAAAACACTGCCTAAACGCAAACACAACATTCTCAATGAATGAGCGTTTTACCAAGTAAATCTAGTATACAATTTGTCCGTCACCCGCCCCCTGCACATGATAACGCCACGCCCACTTTTTATAGGATGTCAACTCTGAGTAAATTTCACTATGTTTACAAAAGTCACATGTCACTTTAATCAGCTGATTGTTTTGTCAATCACAGAATTCAGAAAATGGCTACACACTACCAATCGCAAAAGAAAGTAGATGTTTGCGTTATCGGTGCAGGGATCTCCGGCCTTGCCACAGCAAAGTGTCTTCAAGATGCTGGCTTTCAAGTGGTGGTTCTGGAAAGAACTGGGGAGGTTGGAGGATTGTGGGTTTTTCGGGAGCACGGCTATGGTGTCATGAGATTCACACACATGTAAATTTTAATAATAATTAAGCTTACATTAACATTTACAACATTTTTAGTACAGACAGTCAATAAGAGAGACTTATGTGCATGAAGAATTTGGGACCATGCCTAATAAATCTTTGAACATGGACTAAATTCTATTTTTATTTTAATGTAATGCTCGACTGGTTCTTGACCAAACTCATCAATATCTATATCATATCAGGGTGAATCTACTATCGTGAAAAAGTAAAGAGCAACAAAATGTACTTTTCGACGGTCAGCCTAAATCAAATAGATTATGCCGAAATTGCTTTGACCTTTTCAAAGGTCAATGGGACCCGGGCAACTCGACCTTTGGTCAAGTCAACCATTACGTACTCGACTGTTGACCGACTCGACGGACGGACCAACTCAACGTGTACGTAACAGTCGACTTAATATGACTGAACGTCGAGTTGACCCATATTCGGAATACCCGTAAATCGGTTACACAGGAAATAAGGTAATTGGCCAAATGAGATTTTGGTGTTTAGTCCAGTCCAGACCAAGCGTGTGCAACCTGCGGGCCACATGCGGCCTGCAGGTTTCTAATCTGCGGCCCGCGATGCAATCCCAAAATTCCTATTGATGCGGTCGTATATCCCTAGGTTACACACATGGCGGATTGATTTAGACGTGTGCTCCCTTATAATTAGTAGGGTGACCCCAGAGGGTGACGCACTGCATTAAGTAAATATATAACTCGAGGCGTGATTGCGTGTTAAAATCCCTGATTTAAATGGCACTTGCAGCAGCAGCAGCAGCAGCAGCTAGTTAAAAGAGGGAATTACACGAAGAGAAGTGGGTATTAAATGAGCAATTGGCTGGGGGGGGGGGGGGGGGGGCAGGGCTGAGGAATATTTCTTCATTGAACAAAACAGTGCGTCTCTATGCCTCATTTGTATGGTGTCTAAATAGTACAATCTGATGCGGCATTACGATTCCTAAGCTTCCCTCCCCTATTACCCCTCCCTTCGGACGTGTTTTGGAATGTTTGACATCACTGCGGCCCGTGAATGGATCTCAAAATCACAATGAGGCCCGGGTGGTAGAAAAGGTTGCACATGCTTGCACTAGACCATAATTTCGCTGCTTAACCCTAACCCTCCTGGACACTACAAACACGACAGTGCTACAATCTTGTACCGTGTGGCGGCCCTAACAATCTCGTGCCACGCTCTCAGCGCGTGGTTCAACTTGTTAAAAAACTTAAGTTTTTTTAACCTCCCTCGTGTAGCTCAGTCGGTACAGCATCAGACTTGCACGCACGTGGCCCGGTTTGATTCGCGGCGCATGCAGAGATTGCTTTTCCCCTCAAATTTGACCTGTGTTTCTCCACTGATAGTTTAATTCACAAAAAACACGACCGGGGAGTTACGGTTAACACGACCTACCTGAACACTTTTCCTTGCATCATTCACCAATGAATAGGGAACACAAGAGAACAGCTAATATATATATAAGGACAATTTTGGGACTTAAAAATGTTAACTGATATGTTTAGTTTAACTTACCTTATAATCCTCATAAAGGTCTCTTATTATATGGAATAAAGCAAAGTAATGTTTTCGAATTTGATTTACATCTAATGATACAGAGTGACTGTTAGCGAGGCCCAATTTGGTGCCCCAAACTGAGGCCATGATTATCAGGTGTAAAACAAACAATATTATAGCTACTTTATGTTTCATTCAATGATTCAATTATTATCGAATACCAGCCCCTTTCTAATTGCCTTAATTACATGCCCTCTTCATTTCTTATTTTGAGGCCTGGTTTAGGGTAATCATTATTGTCAGTGGGTACTCCCTCATCATCATCGGTCGTCCTTGGACGGAACGATGGAAGCAGCTTAGTTGCCTCCATCATTCTTTCTTGGCTATTTGTTTACTCCATTGGTGCGCCACGCCTAGTGGAGGTATGTATATGAATACATATTATATGTGTGTGTACAGACACAGACCGGGATGATCCCCTACTCTTTACGAAGGAGTCTGTGACCTTTTAACGTGCTCGGGGATAGCTCTTCCGATACACGGGACCAACATTTCTACGTACCTTCCGAAGCACGATGCGCCATGAACATGCCAACTTCAGTCTGCACGGTCTGAAGGAGGCATGGGGGACGAGGCTGTGTTGGTGTATCGTTTTTGAACTCTCGCTCATAAACGATCCACCAACAGAACTACGGTGCACAGCAGTGTACGACGCTCTAACCGACTGCGCCACCTCGCCCCTCAAGGAGCAGCACTAGGGTACTCCCTAGTGCTGCTCCTTGAGTTGCATCTCGACATGTTCACAGCAGGGAACATTCGCATCGCCGTTTCGCTACGCTCGCAGCATGGAACTAGTGCTATAGATAGAACACGCACCTAAATCCAGGATATCATGGACCATTAGCTACATATAAATCCACTATATTCATTTACATTATGTCCAATCAGTGTTTTCACACACCCTATACAAAGGGTGAAATACCCTTCACTCAAAATGTCATTGTTTTACTGCCCAAAACACTGCGCAAGCCATCATTTTGGTTTTCACCTCGAGAAATTAACCCAGTGAAATGGCTGCAAATTGTAAACTCACACGTTTCATAACCTATGAATGTTGGGTACACACAACACAAGCATCCCATCATCTCTCCGCATTATATGGTGCCAATTGAAGGAGAGACTGAGTATTTACTATTTTTATGTCGACACCAAATATATAATTTCAGTGATTCTATTAAAAACATTAGATAATTTGTATATTAAAAGAAAGTTAACAGCGCCATAACAGTATTACCAAGATACCCTCTGATATCACTACTCAGAGGAAAATGAACAGCTATTTCCCCCTTGCAATATGATTATTCCACTTTGCTGTTTACATCTGGGCACAGCAACAAAAGACAACAAATTCATATGTGATGCAGCACATCAAAAGGGGGACTTTGCGGCTGTGTGATTTTCAAGATGAAAACAGACAGAAAAAGTTTAGAAATAATAAGAGTTTAGGAGTAATTTTCACTATTAAAAATGTGAATGCATTAATCAATTTTAATAAATCTGGTGTCATTTTAAAGCTTTAGAAAAATGCTCTGAGAGCACACATAATAAACTCAAAATTGACTTCACCTGCAAAAGTCCCCCTATTGATGTGCTGCATCACATAATATGATCCAGGTTTGTTTAGAAAAATGTGATGCGATCTGTGAAAACCCGCCACATGGTGGCATTTTTCATATTGGAGATATTTATATCATAAGAAAGCTAAAACTGTGCTGATTACAGAACTGTTTCGATCATTTTTCTACGATCACTACAAAAAAAGTTATGAGTGAATGATGATTGTGATGTCACCAAAAGCTACAAAACAAGAAATCGTGAAAACAGGCCAAAAAAGATACATAATTCAATATAATAACATTATAAGGTTAATAATAAAAGTGACTTAAGTAAGTTTGTCAAGGTGAAATTTCATGAAAGATGATGACACAAAGTACTGGAAACTAATTTTCTTTATAAAAATCTAAAAAAAAGAAAAAAGTTTTTTTATTTTTTATTTTTTTATTTTTTCTATTTTACCCATAATCCCTAGTTCACATTTTGCGACATCCGACGGGTTTTCTCAGATCGCATCACAAATGAATGATTCAGAAATGAATCCCACATCTGACACCAATAAAATGAATTTGTTATTTTTTCCAGCAATGTGTCCAAACACAACTACTGTTTCTCCGACTTCCCATTCCCAGATGATGTGCCGGACTTTCCACACAACACAAACATGGCCAAGTATATTGTGGACTACACTATGCATAATAAGCTACAAGACATTATACAGTTTGAAACACAGGCAAGGAGGTTGGAAAAACATGGTAAGTTTTGGCCACTTAAAATTAATTATTATATTCTTGTAGCATATAGGCCTTCGAAAAGTGAAGAGGGAGGGCTGTTTCTATTTTTTACTAAATTGACATATGGCCGTTTTTATGCAAAATTCATGTTGCCAGCATCTTTCAGCAGCATCAGGAAAATGGTGAGGCTCTTTTTATGTTTAAGTTTATAAGAGTTAGACCCAGCCCTAGAGATCTTTAAAAACCCTTGAAAGTGACTGTTAGTTGATTAATACATAGTTGGCTAACAACCATTAACATTTCAGTATTTAGAAATTCAATTATTTTTGAAAATTGACAAATAAAAACAAAGTTGACCATATCCCAGAAGGAGGGAGGGCTACGAGAATCAAATTATTATTTGTAAAGGGACACAAAGTAGTGTTGAAGATTTAAAAATTAAAAAAATCAATTTGTTCTCTCAAAAACACAGCAAAACTTGATTTAAACAATACCATCGCTATTAATTGAACCTTTTCTTAAAAACACCCTCTATGTAAATATGGTTCGCGATATTCATCACCCGTCCATGCTGCAGGGGAGCAGCAGGGGAGCACTGTCTGACGTAAAATGCTGATCGTGGCTCGATCAGCATTTTTGAATCGACGTTTTGTTGTACAAAGAGGGCTGATTTTTCTTAATCCTTAATAGGTGTAAGTTCATACATGTAATACAATTGTAAAAATATACCAATCCCAGTTTTGATCATAATTGAGGGCGCTGCCTCCAACCCATCTCTTATTAGTGTACCTTTAAGTAGCCTTTGCCTACTATTGATGACCACATTGGAGAAGGGTAGAGCGAGAAAACTACAATTCAGGAGTATAACGTTACCTGCAGCCAGTGTTTAAATAAAGAAAAAATATTTTCAGCGGATAACCATGTTTATGAAATCAAGTTATCCAACAATGTTTTTGGTTGTCCACCAAAGTAGCTACAGTCCAAATATTCAAAAAGTTTGGTAATCCGACGGATAACCTGCATTGGAATTTAGGTTATCCGCCTGCTTTTTTTGGCTTCAGGAAGCCCAGATTACCATTTAATACGAACACTGCCTGCAGCACGTGATTACAGCCTACATGTACACACACCTTTGCGTCCTGCGAGTTTAGCGTGTGTATTTAAGTAACGTATCAACATAATTTTGCACGCTTTCTCTATCCAAATATGTTTTCAGTTTGTTAAGGTATCAAAAATACTTGAGACACCCTGTACTATAAATTACACCAGTGGACAACCATCCTTCGCACTAGGCTGAGAGTACACATACAGATGGAACATTGTCTGGAGAGAGTTAATATGTTTATCGAAGTTAACTTAGATGACAAAATACTCCCTGTGTCCTATGGGCCCAATCAACCCAGATTTGTAAATATTGGCAACAAATATTTCCCTGTACATATGAACTACAATATGGACCTAAATTTCGTACATATTTTGGGAGATACTTAAAGGCATATTATGTGATCTTTCCAGAGAGCGCCCTCTATTCATGATTTTTTTTAGAAAGAAGATTTTCTTGCAGATTTACATTTCTGATCATAAACCGTACATACATTCAAAGTTACAGAGCGATACGATTCCTAATTACCTCAAAATCATGGTTTTAGAGTGAATTTAGAGTGAAAATATAAACTTTCGTGTTAACTAGACAGTTTATTTTCACTCTAAAACCATGATTTTGAAGTAATTAAGAATCGTATCGCCCTGTAACTTGGAATGTATGTACGATTTATGATCAGAAATGTAAATCTGCTTTCAATTTTTCGATGTTGAGGGCGTTCCCTGGAAAGATCACATAATATACCTTTAAAAAAAAGATTTGTCCAAGAATTGCAAATTTTTACAGATTTTTGTCATTTTTGGTGTCATTTTGAAAGGAAAAAAGCCTGACCGAACGACTTTACCTGAGATATCCGTCTGTCTTAAGGGGGCTGTGCACCTTCAGGTACAGCCTCCGTAAAACTGCCGTAACTTCTTCAATATTCATTTAATCTTTATAAACGTATACAGTTTTTTGCACGAAAGGGTTCAATTAATCCAACCATGATAATGAAATTGACCATTTTGGAAAAAATTATAAAAAACATGTTTTTTGACCCATTTTAGGTTCTGCAAAGATAACTCAAAATATATTTTGTTAAATTTTGTCAGACTAGTTTTATGTTAATCCTGATAACATTCTCTAGGAGCGTTTTTTTAATTTTTTTAATATCTTATTTATTTTTTGAGTTAGAGACCAAAACGTGCCAAAAAATGTCAAAATCATGAAAATTCACATTTTTGGGAAAAAAATCACATTTTTTGGCACGTTTTGGTCTCTAACTCAAAAAATAAATAAGATATTAAAAAAAAAAAAAAAAAGCTCCTGGGGAATGTTATCAGGATTAACATAAAACTAGTATGACAACATTTAACAAAATATATTTTATCTTTGCAGAACCTAAAATGGGTCCAAAAACGTGTTTTTTATAATTTTTTCCAAAATGGTCAATTTCATTATCATGGTTGGATTAATTGAAACCTTTCGTGCAAAAAACTGTATACGTTTATAAAGATTAAATGAATATTGAAGAAGTTACGGCAGTTTTACGGAGGCTGTACCTGAGAGTCCACAGCCCCCTTAAGAACAGTTTTTTTTCCCATCACCAAATTAAGTATACTTTTAAAGGCACCATACATTTTGCTGTTAATTTATAGAGGACGGTTGGAAGGTCACAACAGTACGAGTGGAGGATGATGGGAAGGGCGGCTGCAGGGAGGTCGGAGATATACAGGTCATATTTGCAACATTTGTTGCAGTAGCGACGGGTCATCATGCAAAACCGAAATGGGCCAAATTTCCAGGGCAAGAGACCTTTAAAGGTAAATACATTTATCGTAGCAAAAAGAGTTGTTTCTGCATTTGCGACCTGTCATCACATAATGAGAGTTCAGCAGGAACATTTTATTTTCAGGTTTATTCAGATTCAAAATGCTCAAGAAACAAGTTTTAAAATGATATACAGCATAGCATAATTGCTCAATGTTTTCCCTGTCATAAGTCAAATTAAAGTCGCAATTTTTTTCTTTCTTTTTCTATATTTTCTTTTTGGCATGTTCATTGGACTATATCTCCTCATGCACACGTGCGACTTAAAGGTAGGTGTTCCGATTTCTGGCCCGATTTTAAACTTGATGTTTTCTATTCATAATGAAGGGTCATCCTTAAAATAATTATATTCCAAAGTTTGAGTTGTGTAACATCAATGTGACATGAAATTTGCCAATAGAGTAGTACACAAACTGATCGGGTGGTTAACCACCTTTGGCAGTAATTCATTAAATTTTGGACTTTAACGTCTAAATGGAATCATATTATCTTTTTTTTTCAGAAATAATGAGAAAAATATGGGGCTTCTTGAATCTTTTGATATCGAAAATGTCAAAATTATTGAACTTCATTACCATACTTTGAATCACCATGAGAAATTCATTGAAATAAGTAAAACATTAAAATAGTAAAAATTTAAGAAGTAAAAATAGGATAAATTTTGAAAATTGAAAAAAGGTTTTTGAACAATCTGTTGCGTACATATGGTAAAACTAATAGCCACATGGAAAGTGTTAACTTTTACAGACAAGAGTGAACTCGAGTATAAAATGGATATGGATGTAAGGCTGGCACTTAGGCCTATAAAAAAAGAAGTTTGATTGGCCTAACCCGACCGACTCTAAATACATCGCTGACCCTGAATATTTTTTATTATTTTGAGGGAGAAAAAAATATAAATAAATAAATTTAAAAAATAGGAAAAAAAAAAAAAAAATGAACAAATTATTAAAGTTTCCAACTTTTTGCTTTCATTTTCGGCTATTTTAAGTCCCCAAAGCAGGTGATTTTAAAAAACAAACAAACCCAGACCGACCTTCCCTATTCATTTGTGTCATGTTAGGCCAATCAAACCATTTTTTAGGCCTTATGAACCCTGGGGCAATTGAGTGAGAGAGCATTTGAGGGACAATTTTGTAAAATTCTCTAAAAAAAGGTCTTTGGATGAGAAGTTTGCAGCATTTTTCAGTGAGAGAGTGTTTAAACTATTGGTGAGTGTTTAAATTCTCAAAACATAGGGGTTCATTTGGTGAAAGTGATAAGTTTTTCAAAATGAAATAGGGTCATTATTTAGGTGAGAGCTTAACAGTCTTAACAGCCATACGTACATGCACCACAACAAATGGGACCCCCCCCCCCCCCCCCCCCCCCCCGAGCAGAAAAAAGCAGAAGTTATACAGAGCGTGGAACTTCACTTCTAATATATATTTTTCGAATCAATCAATCCTAGTCGACATTTATACTTACCGTATTGAAAATAATAACAACTTTTGTCTTGGCAGGTGAAATCATACATAGTGTTGATTACAAATGTGCCATCACCAATGGTTTGATCGGTAAGCGTGTGCTTCTTGTGGGTATAGGAAACAGTGCGGTGGATGCTGCTGTCAATGCAATCACAGAAGGAAGGTAAGAACCGGGGGAGGCGTGGGGGTAACTCATGTTTGTTTATTTTGGTATAGATGATAGGTGTGTGTAGCACCAGACTTGTGCCTGCTCAAAGCAGACTTTACGGTATCTCTACTTTTATATAGTCGGGGGAATTTCATGGCCAGGTGGCTCCCACTCACAATATCCTGCGCACACCACTGGTAATAGTTGTACACTTATCTTTCAATTAACACTAATTACTATGATATATAATACTTATAATATTAGATGCAGTTTATAACGGTAAATTTGCCAAAAAGTGCTCAATGGTGTTTTTTACCACCAGAGCGAATACATGAATGATGAGTCAACCCTTAGGCAATAGGCAATTGTTTTCGTACAGCATGGACTACAGCATGGACTAAATCCATGCTGCACATCATCTGAAGAGTACAGCATGGATTTAGTCCATGCTGTACGAAACTAATTTGTCTTGAAAATGCCTATTGCCTAAATGTTGACTCATCATTCATACTACTTATATTAGATATGTGACGGACATGATCCTTTCTTCAAGTATGGTTTTAATCCCGGGGGGGGGGGGGGCCAGTGAAACATAATGTTGTACACATGCGTGACCAAAAAAACGCGTAAAAAGGGGTGTTTTTTCAGTGTTGGACGCGTCACGCGCGTGATGCGTTAAGGGTATCAAAAACGCTGATTTTCAAGAAAAAGGGTGGCTTAAAATACAGGTCGAACGTGTTTAGGGTAACTTATTTTGTTCCCTGTTAAATAGACAAAACTTGTTTAGGGGTCATATTCTGGCAAGAACTTGTTTAGGGGTCAAAATTTGCAAGGAAAGCGCGCTAAAAACTTGTTTAGGGGGTAATTTTGCTTGCAGGGTAAAACTTGTTTAGGGGGTGTCTGGAAAAAATTTGGTCACGCATGTGTACACCATTATGTTTGACTGGCCCCCCCGGGTTTTAGTCAACTAACACTATGCGTGATGTGTCTGACACCACATTATATTGAGTTCAATTTCAGTAACATTCCAGTCGTCTTATCTTCTTCTTTCAGATGCAAGGAGGTGCATCTAAGCACCAGGTCCGGTGCTTGGGTGGTTCCCAACTATATATTCGGGTCTCCCGTCGATCACTATGCATGCCGTTTCTTCTTATGGTTGCCATGGAAACTAGCAACTTTTGTATTTGAAACAGTGCTTGCTGCTCTATTAGGACATCCAACTAAGTAAGTTGATTATAAACATATATATATGGCCAATTGTTTGGTGAACTAGGACTTTGTTGGTTTTCGTAATCCTTCCTTATGTACACAACCATATGTAATGTGATCAAGCAAAATGAGTCAGAAGCTGCAGTGGTCCTCTTTGGCGACGAAAGAGAACCTTGTTCTATGGGCAAATGGACCTCTCAGGTAGGGTCGGTCGGTCTGGCATTTTTCAGTTCTTTGTTGTTATTTTTTTCCAAAAAAAATGGGAAATGTTGGTGAATTTACAGCAATTATGGACAATTTTCAAAATATTTCAATTTTTTCTAACATTTTTCAACTGTTATTAAAAAACCATAACAATTTCCAAAATATTTGGAATTGGTTTCTAAATTTGAAAAAAGGATCTGTAGAACAGGGGTTTTTTTGGTCCATTTACTGTAATATAATAATAATAATAATAATGGACATTTATATAGCCTAATTATTATTACGCTGTTGTTGGGAAATCCGTCACAATCAATACGCTTCATCTACGCCGGCTGCTGGCTAGGCGCACATCCATATCAGCACTTATATTGTAACATAGGGGCGAGGTGGCGCAGTCGGTTAGAGCGTCGTACACTGCTGCGCACCGTAGTTCTGTTGGTGGATCGTTTATGAGTGAGAGTTCAAAACGATACACCAACACAGCCTCGTCCCCATGCCTCCTTCAGACCGTGCAGACTGAAGTTGGCATGTTCATGGCGCATCGTGCTTCGGAAGGTACGTAGAAATGTTGGTCCCGTGTATCGGAAGAGCTATCCCCGAGCACGTTAAAAGGTCACAGACTCCTTCGTAAAGAGTAGGGGATCGTCCCGGTCTGTGTCTGTACGCTCATGTTTGTATTCCTAGGTTCCAGGGATACATTGTGCGAGTATACTCAATATTGAGGTTTATGCACAGTATAGGTAGATGATGATGATGATGATCACCCTTTTTAACAGCTACCCAATCTCGCTTGGGTGAACGAGGCAATTGAGACTAAGTACCTTGCCCAAGGACACAAACAAGTTGGCCACAGCGGGGCTAGAACTCACAACTTTTGTATTGTGAGACCGGCATGCTATCCACTAGACCACACATGCTCCCATAATAACTGGGAACTCTTTTTGAATTAAGTAATGCACCTTATCCTATCAAACAATATTATTTACATTTACAATTTTGATAAAAGTGCATTTTAGGACAATGTCGTATAATTTGACAGCAATTGAAAACAGGTATATTCAGCCAGAAAGAAAAAGTGCCAAAAGTTGCAACAAATTAAGTTCACATTTGCAAAATGTTCATGCTGAGAATAAGGCTGATTTTTTGGCGAGTCACAAAATTCTAATATCACAAAGTTTTCATGTCTTGACTCTTGAGCATTCTAAATTCTGATAAAAATGTATTATAAGAGACCGTGGTTAAATTTGGTATCATAGATCTTGTTCACTATATGTAATTTGCAAAATACAATAATTATTTCTTTTAAAAATTATTTTCCTCGCAGATGGAATTTGAATCCAAAGATGCACGCCTTGCAAACGCAACCAACTGTTAGCCCAACTCTAATCCATCATATCCAGCGTGGCAACCTGAAGGTAAAGCACTATGCTGGTTCCCTGCATCAATGGGCTCCACATAATTCATCCATAGATGCATGTATGCCCAAACCGCGTTATCACAATAATTTTCTGGCATATAAAAGGCATGCATGTGCATGAAATGATATGAAATAATCCACAATAAATGTGGTCAAGCTTTAGAACAATAACAAATTTGCTGATTGGAACACATTATACTGTGTCTGCGCCCACGACAGCATCAAACTCGACATGCATGGCATAGCATGCTCTTTGTTGCTTATGCTGTAACCATGGCAGCGCCGCAATGCATTTGGTATTTAACGAATCATCTCAACTACAACTTGTGTTGATCGTTATTTGCCGTATGTCATTATAGAGCGAACATACGAGGGGGTATCAAAAAGTTTTAGAAATCACCCAAAAGTGAAGGAACCAGAAATTTCATTTTGTTATGTGATCCTTCAGACATCTTTACAAAGTCCCTGTGCAAAGTCACACATTTCTCCTACTAATTACTTGTCCACAGACCGCCATTGTAGAGATCCTCAGATTGACCGCCATTGATTGATTTTCAGATTGCCTCAGATTGTGTTATTCCCAAAACAGCAATAATTAGTTTAAAGTGTTGATACAAAGGGTCAAAGGTCATGTAGGAGTCATTAGAGGTCAATCTGTGTACACCCCATGTTACCCATAAGTTTATTGTCACCAAGCTTGTTTGTAATGACCTTTGACCCCTTTCTGTCAACACTTTAAACTATTTATTGCTGTTTTGGGAATAACACAATCTGAGGCAATCTGAGAATCAATCAATGGCGGTCAATCTGAGGATCTTTACAATGGCGGTCTGTGGACAGGTAATAAATAGTGGGAGAAATGTGTAACTTTGCACAGGGACTTTGTAAAGATGTCTGAAGGATTACATATCAAAATAAAGTTTCTGGCTCCTTCACTTCTGGGTGATTTCTAACACTTTTTGATACCCCCTCGTAAAGAGGCATAGTGTCAATTATCGGATGGAAGGCGTTGCCTATATACCTGCACCTATGGATGAATTGGTGCAGGGATCCAGGGTGCAGGGAACCAGCATAGTAAAGCGCCTGGTCTTAATCAGTGTTTTCACTCACCCTTTACACAGGTTGAATTACCATTCAATGTTGATTTTTACTCTTAAAATCTGACTCAAGAGTGAAAAATATTGAAAAAACACAACCTAAAACTTCTGCACGAGCTCAAACTTTGGCCAACATATTGGTTTTTCACCGCAGAATTTTACCCAATGAAATAGCTGCTTATACTGAAAACATTTGCAAAAGAGCCTACAGACCACCCCCACATGTTATTCATTTTGCATTAGTGAATTTGCATTGACAAGTCCATGGAATTAATCAAATTATTGTATGGCTGTGTTCATTACTGTTTCTATGACTTGGATTAGTGCATCCATGTACGCCAATTGAGGCACCAACAATACAAGCCACATTCCACATAATGAATAGCCATCCATTCAATATATAAATGAGTAACATGCAGAAGTGGATGTAAGCCCTTTTGCAAAACAGCTCTTCATTTGTGAATTACTAAGGTTCCACCATTCATGGACACAAAGTTAGACCAAAAAAAGGTCTGATTCACATATGTTTGGGAAAATAGCAATGCGATGGCGTGTTTGTTTGTTTTTAGAAAAAATAGCTATACTAAATTTGGAAACCTTTTTTGGGGGGGTTTTGTTTTTGGCCCACTCCCCCCCCCCCCCCTTTTAGAGCCAATTTATTTCTCCATATAAGAAGTATTCTTTACATGGCTGAAGGCTAAAATGGAGATACAATGTTTTGACTCTGTGGATGAGGTTGTAGGGAAATTCAATGGGAAAAATAATACCTTTAGTTGGAATTGGGTGTAATAATTACATTTAGGTCAGCCTGTATGCTAACCAATCGATAAACTAGCATAAATGCAACTCAGTGCAGTTATTTCAGATGTGTAGTGCAGTTATTTCAGATGTGGTATAGTTTGCACTATCTTGTGGAATGAAAAGGTACTATCTGTAATAGCTCCCAAGCAATAGCTGCCATGCATTATTTACCTGTGGGGCTATACGGCTTGTCCTTGTAAAATCTCCTTGTAACTCAGGGCAGCCATTTGGCATAAGACTTTCTAGCTCTAAGTAATGGTAATGTCGGTAGTGAAGACACTATCTGTAATAGATGCCATGTACTATGTGGTTTGCTGTGATCTTATGAAATGGCATGTGCTGTGATCTTTTGAAGTGGCATGTTAAATAAGCCTTTTGTATGTATGTATAATTATATAGGGCCATGCGTTATGAACTCGCCACCCTTAGCGTTACATCACAAATATTATGAATTTTTACACCAATTGAGTTTCAATTTAGAATATCTCCACAATTATCAACCCTAAACTAGCAAAAGTATACATTTTTGGAAAGCTGAAGACACAAGCAATCTAAATATACACATTTCAACTCATTATACAGGGTGACCATGAAATTATACAGGGTGGAAAAAATAAATTCCGGATAAAAAGTGGGTTACTTAATGCATTGCTTATTACTAACTTACAGTAATAAACTGAAAGTAAACAATGTTTATATGGTTAGAGGATGGGGGAAGCCTACTGACTTTGGAGAAAGAAAAATCACAGTTGTTTGTTAATCTCAGAATACAGGGTGTTCCAAATTATGTTATTTTTTTTCTACAATTCAACATATTTTGAACTGAAACATTTTAGCCCTAACCCCAACTGAAAAAGTAAGTCCATATTTGGATTCCTTATCAAATTTTCACTTCAGAAAATGTATACTTTGACTGTGATAGGATAAGTAATTAAAACATACAGCAACTTTGTTTTAGATTTTGAAGACATTCGCAATACTTACTACAGTGTTCAATATGAAAACGGGTAGTTTCGTACGTAAAAGTTCGTATTTTATAGACTAAACCAATCATAAAGAGTCCAAAATGATTAAAAACAATTAGCAGAATTGTTTAGCTGTAAATTAAGACCAAAATCAAGTTTGTAGCCCCTGTAGTACTTTAGCAGTAGTGAATTTAATCAAGTTTACACACACGAAACGCCCCGTTCCCATAGAGTTTATGTGTACCTCCTCCCCCTCCTCCACCTTGACTGTTCGCAATTCAATCAACCACAACTTTGTTAATTGAGAAGCTATATCGTTCATATTTACAGGTTTGTTAGTCATATTAATTAGCTTTTAAATGAGACCAAAAACATGACTATAGCTTTTTGTTTTGCTGAGATATGATGAATTAAACAGATCACAATTTGAAAATACGTAACAACACCACCATTTTTGGGTGGCGAGTTCAAAACGCATGGCCATATGTTTGTCGCCTTAGTGCGCCATGTTTTGGAAGTCACGTATAAAATAGTGATTCATTATTCCTGTCTTTTAAGCAACATCTGGCAATGATAAGTTAGACTAATACTGGAACTTACTTTTTTCCCCTGGCTTGTCTTGATTTGCAGTATTTTTACAACTGCTACGTTGCATATGAAACCATCACACTTCATCAGGCAACTGACCCTCTGATGATGATGGGTCAACTGACCCTCTGATGATGATGGGTCAACTGACCCTCTGATGATGACGGGTCAACTGACCCTCTGATGATGATGGGTCAACTGACCCTCTGATGATGATGGGTCAACTGACCCTCTGATGATGATGGGTCAATTGACCCTCTGATGATGATGGGTCAACTGACCCTCTGATGATGATGGGTCAACTGACCCTCTGATGATGATGGGTCAACTGACCCTCTGATGATGATGGGTCAATTGACCCTCTGATGATGATGGGTCAACTGACCCTCTGATGATGATGGGTCAACTGACCCTCTGATGATGATGGGTCAATTGACCCTCTGATGATGATGGGTCAACTGACCCTCTGATGATGATGGGTCAACTGACCCTCTGATGATGATGGGTCAACTGACCCTCTGATGATGATGGGTCAACTGACCCTCTGATGATGATGGGTCATGTGATAGAAAAAGAGGGCTTGGAATACCCCGCAGGGCCCGGTCCCAGGTGTCTGATCTTATAGTCCTCCTGACTTGTTCAAAGAAGGTCAAGAACCCTCTTCCAGATGGATTCTTTCACCCCTCGTTCGTATCACTTGTCTCCTGGTCAATGTTTACAACACATTCCAAGCCTGTCTTCGTCTATCATGTGATCCATCATCATCAGCAGGTCATGCAACGTAGCAGTTGTTAACGTAAGTTCCAGTATTCCAGTCTAATTTATCTTCAAACTACTGGATGACTGATAACATTCATATTTATATCTGGCAATGATTTAAGGGAAGTGTCAACCCTTTTTTATAAAATTTAATGAGATTTTTGGGATCAAAAACATTTTTTGGAAACTTTTTGGTCAATATTTTCAAAACAAACACATTTTAAGCCAACAAAAATTCGCTCCTAGATAATTGACTTTAGATGATTTTGGTGAAATTTTGGAATTTTTAATCAAAAACTTATTTTGAGTGTGAACATTTCTGGCGCCAAAAAGTGATTTTTGGGCAAAAATGTAAAAATCACTATTTTTAGTAAAATTTGGTACCAAAATGGATTCTCTGACTCATTTCATTACAAAAAATGTATACTTTTATGTACATCACATTTATAATTTAAAAGTTACAGTGCTTGATAAATTTGGCGCCAAACAGGGTTGACACTTCCCTTAAGAATACAATGTATTGTATAATGTATTGTATTGTAAAAGCTCAAATCCTCAATTAAGCCTGCATTATAATATTGATGGTGTGTTTTCATCCGCAAATTAGGTTCATCCTAACATAGCCAAAATGGACGGCAAGAAGGTACAGTTTACCAATGGAAGCACCGTGGAAGTCGACCATATAGTGTTGTGTACCGGCTATCATATAGATGTACCATTCCTGTCAGACGATATCAAGAAAACTTTGATGGATGAGTCGTCTAATAGTATGAAGGTAAGCCCCCCCCAAAAAAGTAGTTGTGTTGCCCTCAAGTGCAACAAATCTTAAAGTTGGGTCGGTCAGTCGATTTTCCTTTTTTCTTCTTTTTTTTCTCTTTCTGACAAATATTACTGACAGACCGTGGTTCATGAGATAAAACGTCGATTTGACTAATGTTTCTAGTGTGCTAATAGATTAAATAATTTATTCAAGCAAACTTAATTCAAGAAAAATGGCAAGACAAAATCAGGGGAAGGGGGAGGGGCAAGAAAAAAACAAAATCAGTGGGTGAGGGGCAAGAAAAAAACAATTTTGGCTTTTCATGTAAAAATTAGATTAATTTGGTCTGAATTAGACATTTCAGACACATTTTAAATAATGTTTACATTAAAAGTCTGCATTTTAGATTGTTTGGGGGACAAAATGGAGTGGGACTTGAGTTGACTTAGGGGGAAAGTGGGGTGGAGGGAAAGGTCGTGGATTGGGTGTGTAAAGGTCATGACTGGGGAGGGGGGCAAACCCAGTAGTGCACTGCCACTATATGTTGTATAGAATTGCCAATAAAAAGAGCTGAAATAACCCTAACCCTAGTAGTACTGTTATAGCAGTGGGGATGTACCGAAGATGGTTAAATGGGGACCAACAAATTATGTCCGCCGGGTATTGGTGTAATATGCCATTAAAAATTGGGTAAGGCGGGCAGATTTTAGATTATATTTTTTTATCGTATATATATATACTATAAATTACTAAATTTGATCTAATTGAATTAAATAAATCGCAAAATATCATGAGGCCGATTGTGATCGTCAGATTTTTACTGTGTACTGTGTCCTGTATTTTCCTTTTTGATGAGGAGCACCAAAGATCTTTTTTGTAATTTCTTTTTTGAATTTTTCTTCTGCAAAAAAATAAATATCCAGGGTTGGGGTGTGGTGATATAGTGATTAAAACTACACATCTATCTCTATTTTGGAACTGACTAAAGGAAGCCTTGAGAAACAAATTAGCTGTTAATGAAAGTAGATGGCTGTAATATTGTAATGGCATCAAATAAATTGCCATATTGTGTTACAGGTTAATGGTATTACACTCTACATGTATTGTCTAGGGTTTAAACATAATCCAGATAATTGTTCTATAAATCTTGTTACGCTGTCAGCCCCGCACAGAAGCAAAACAGTCCATCGATGTAAAGCCACACATTTGAATCTGGCAGCAAACAATGGCGGATGTTCACAAAGTTTCAGTGCTACCTGTGTGTGCATTGATGACAGGGCTAATGCTGGTGATGTTTTCCATATCTGGTATGCACACCACAGCATTTGCACAGCTTGATAATATGACCATTAGGTGTACATATGAGGAGATAAGATCATGGCACAGGTGGTATGATTGGTATAATAGCACTACAAGAGTATCTGATACAAACCTAACTTATGGAACTCAATGCAGTACCCAATGTTCTCCAAACTGTTCATGCAGCCTAGGCAACAGTTCAGTGACAATCAACTGCACCATTGCAAGCGTTTCTATGCCTGCATTTTACTATCCTACTGATTTGAAATTCCTAAGCTGGGCGCACAGCATTGTACACAATATTCAAAAGGATGCATTCACAGGATTGGCTAGTATGTTAGAAGGATTGCATTTGAATAACATCAGTCTCAGGAGTCTAGAGCCTGGTGTGTTTAATGGAATGAATAAACTAGAAACACTAGACTTGGGCTTCAATAGGCTCATATCTATACAACCTGGTATTTTTGATGGATTAGCTGGATTACAGCGGTTATATTTGGATAACAATATACTAGATGAGATCAACGCAGATGTGTTTGATGGATTAGCAGAGTTACGGCTGTTAGGCTTGACTAACAATATGCTGGATGAGATTCACCCATATGCATTCAATGGATTAGCAGAGTTACAGCAGTTATATTTGTGGAACAATATGCTGGATGAGATCCACCCTGATGTGTTCAATGGATTAGCAGAGTTACAGCAGTTATACTTGGGTAATAACCTGCTGAATGAGATCCACCCAGATGTGTTTGATGGATTAGCAGAGTTACTGGGGTTATTCTTGAATAACAATATGCTGGATGAGATCCAGCCAGATGTGTTTGATGGATTAGCAAAGTTACAGCAGTTAGATTTGAGTAGTAATATGCTGAACCAGATCCACCCATATGCATTTAATGGATTAGAAAAGTTACAGTGGTTATATTTGTCTAACAATATGCTGAATGAGATCCACCCAGATGTGTTTGATGGATTAGCAAAGTTACAGCAGTTATACTTGAGTAGTAATATGCTGAATCAGATCCATCCATATGCGTTTAATGGATTAGCAAAGTTACAGTGGTTATATTTGTGGAACAATACACTGGATGATAGCCATCCAGATGTGTTCAAAGGATTAGCAGAGTTACTGGGGTTAAGATTGGATACCAACAAACTGCATTCGATCCACCCAGATGTGTTTAATGGATTAGCAGAGTTAGAGGGATTAGAATTGCATGACAACAAGTTCCGTGAGATCCATCCTCGCACATTTTCAGAAACCTTTAACCTGATTGCACTATGGATATCACGTAACCAGCTATCTATTTTACATCCAGATACATTCCAAAATCTAAGCAGACTTGACTGGCTTGACCTATCTATTAATCAAATCAAATCTCTTCCTAATGGCATATTTCGAACATTGGTACAGTTACGTCATCTAGACCTCTCGGCCAATGAGTTAAGCAAACTAAACTCCCAGTTGTTTTACAACTGCATTATTCTAGAATCACTGAATCTTACACAAAATACTCTGATGTGGATAAAGACAAACGTTTTCAGTGGACTTAACAAGTCAACAGATATCATAGTTGACCAATATGCTACCTGCTGTTTTGTTACATCAACATGCCTTTATGGTACTCCGAAATCTGCATACTTAACATGTGAACGTTTATTATCATCCAATTTCCTCAGAATTGGAATATGGGTTGTTAGTTTAGTTGCAATTCTGGGCAATACTTTGACCATATATACCCGATACAGGCAAAAACAAAGTAGCAAAGTCCAATTTTTCTTGATCACAAATTTATCAATATCTGATCTCTTAATGGGAATATATTTGATGATTTTACTGTCAGTAGATTTATATTTTAAAGATTATTTTCCATCTCATTCAGATTCATGGCGCAAGAGCATTTTGTGTAGAGGTACGGGGGCCCTCTCTGTATTATCAAGTGAAGCCTCAGTTTTCTTCATAACTTTGATCAGTATAGACAGGTTTCTGGGGATTAAGTATCCATTCAGTGGCCATCGTTTAGGTACAAAATCCGCCAAAATAATGATTAGCCTACTATGGCTGGTAGCATTTACTATCAGTCTCACATCTTTCAAACTATCTGGTTTAGATTCTGACATTTATTATGCAGTATCAGAAATTTGTGTAGGACTTCCTATCTCAAGAAAACAATTGTTTGAGTCAAATGTAACATCCGTTGTTTTATCTAATTCATTTTACATATCAAAGTCATTCCAACAACCTACCTATCGATTTAAGGACAGCCAAGTTGGCATGTACTTTTCTATTGCAGTGTTTACTGGTCTGAACCTGTTCTGTTTTATGATTGTGGGATATTGTTACGTATCAATTTTTATAGCAGTTAGGAAGTCGGCAAAAGAATCCACACGCTCTGCAAATTCAAACGATGAAATTCGTATGGCCAAAAAAATGTCGCTAATCGTTCTCACTGACTTTTGTTGCTGGGTACCATTGGGAGTGTTGTCTATACTGGTACAGAGCGGTGCAGTCACTGTCAATCCCATTGCTTATGCTTGGATAGCGACATTTGTATTGCCAGTTAACTCTTCTGTCAACCCATTCTTGTACACATTAGCAAATAAGATAGCAAATAGGAGAAATCCATCTGGTATTTCTTAGCTTCACCAAAATCCAAATCAGGAAATGACAAACTGATCTAAGGCTTGGCTCATCTATTGATTGACTCAATTGCAAATCAGGTCCGGTCTTCCACACAATTTATTTTGTTCCTAAATTTAGTCATTTTTGTGCATGCAGATATAAGTGGAACATTATTCCCATTCGTGAATGCCTCGCTATCACAATTCAGGCTAAACTAAGATATGAAGTATAATAGAGAAGCTCATCCCAACTGAAAGAGCAAAATAAACACACAACAAGCTCTTTCAGTTGAGATGAGCTTCATTATTATATACTGTATTTACATATCTGCTCATGCATCCCTCTGTATACCTTTGAGTATCCTGATTGTGGTTCTCTATACGGTTTCAGTTGGGACTTGTTTCGTATATTGTATATAAGTTATGAAGGGTTCATCAATTATCAAAAATAATTCGGAATCAATAGCTGAGTGATCCCCTGTTCAACTCTTCATCATTAGTCTGTATATTGCCTAAATTTAATAAAATATGTACATTAAGGATTTAACATTTAGCTTTGACTAGTCCAATCCGTCATATTTAAAGACAGATTGGACGTTGTCTAGTGCAATCCGTTGTATATAAAGCAACAGTAACCCATAACTCTTCATCAAAATCATACATCGGTATCGCCGGTGGATGTTTCAAAGAGAGATACAGAAACCATATAATCATTCCGACACGACAATTATGAAAAAGAGATCCAATGGGACATACTTTAAGGCTATTAATGGACTTGCACCGCAATACATAGTTGACATGTTGACTAGCCACACTACCGCGAGGAACTTAAGATCATCAACAGCGGGGGGCAAGTTATTAGAGCCCCCTTCGATCAAAGCTATACATACTACTGCAACATACGGCAATCGTTCGTTTTCATCCGCGGCACCAAAGTTGTGGAATCAACTACCATCGACCAAATCCATCGGATGCTTCAAGACTGCACTGAAGACTCATCTTTTAAATCTGCCAGAACATTCTTACAAGTAGTTTCTCAACATTGTAATTTCCGTGTCGTAGTTTTATATGGTTCTTTAATTCATGTGTATATTGTTCTTTTTATGCTTGTAAAGCGCTTTGAGGTGTTTCGTAAAGCGCTATATAAATGCGGTTTTATTATTTTATTATAATACTAAAACAATCTAACACTCATAGGTGCAAAACTGGGCAATGCAACCTCTGTTTAGACGAGAAACTTGGAAACACAACTCACAGAGGGATTATAAATTGTAGATCTGAACTCATATCAAAATGCCGTCATAATAACAATAGAAAACCACCAGACCAGAGTAAGAAAAAGTAATATTATTCATTTGCCTGATGATCGTCTTGTTGCATGGACGTGAAATGAAACTGACGGTAGCACTAAGAGGAATACAAAAGTTGTTTAAGGCCAAGCAAAGAAGAAGGTCTGTCTCAGAAACATTGTGCAAATAAGCTAAGTGCTGTGCTTTTTTTTTAATTTTTATTTTTTAGAAAATAGGCTATGAGGTATGCGATTTTTTTTTTTTTTTGCTATTTTGTTTTTGTTTTGCTTATCCAAGCTTACGGAGAACTTGTTTAATTTTTTTTTTTAAATCAAAAAAAAAAGAGGAAAAAATCAACAACAAAAAAATGTAAAAAAAAAGAAAAAAAGGAAAAAAAAGAAGAAGTTTTTTAGCTCCAGCGCATAGACCTACGCGCCGTAGCTCATTTCACATACCAATGCTTCACATACCAATGGCTTCTGAGACAGACCTTCTTCTTTGTTTGGCCTAATATAATACTGTTTATTATACGCTCTGCTGTAAAAGCATCAAGCACTATTTATTGCTGAATGGATACAACTCTTTATGTCACATTAAAGGTATACTATGTGATCTTTTCCAGGGGACGCCCTCAATCCTCGAAAAAAAATTGGAAGCAGATTTTCTTGCAGATTTACTTTTCTGATCATAAATTATAAATATATTCCAAGTTATCGAGCGATACGATTCCTAATAACCTGCAAATCATAGTTTTAGAGTTATTTAGAGTAAAATTTGAAAAAATAGATTGTACCGCTCGGTACAATCTATTTTCAAACCATGATTTTGAAGTAATTAGGAATCGTATTGATCTGTAACATAGAGGATCTTTATGATTTATGATCAAAAATGCAAATCTGCAAGAAAATCTGCTTTCATAGTAAAAATCAATGATAGAGGGCGCTACTTGGAAAAGATCACATAATATGCCTTTAACATTTATATACAAATATATTTCTATTGTGAGTCATGTTACTTGTATGTAAACCTAACTCAAAAAACTCAAAAAGTTCCTGACATGTGCATTTATGTTAAATACTGTAATTCAAAATTAATAATCGGTGCCACGAATCTGAGAATGAAGGAAATTGCTCTCCCATAATTTGACACCTCGTTCATGAAACGTGAGTGTATACTTTTATAATTAACGCTTTCCATGCGGCAGGCGTCTGCAGACGACATACCAAAATTGCGCAAAATGTTTCAAAAATGTCAAAATTATTGAATTTCATTACCATATTTGGAATCGCCATGGGAAATGCATTGAAATAAGTACAAACATGCCTGGTATTGGTTCAGTAATCCTTGAGATAGACTTAGAAAATTGGGAAAAGTTTCTGAAAAATCTGTTTTGTATTAGTAAAACTAATAGCCGCATGGAAAGTGTTAAGGTGCTTTAAGTAACACGATCCTATGAGAAAATGTTGTAGCAAATTTCTTTTTCTATGGGATGTCATTGATTTGTATACACTGTGTGCGCAATTAAAAGTATTTAGGCATGGCCATGATGACTGGATGCATTGTCTTGTCTTGTAGGAAATACGGTCAACGCTCCAGTGTTGAAGCCAAACGACCAGGGAGCTTATAGGAAACCCCTTTGATGCACTGTGACCTAGGACTATGTTTACAGATACAGACCCGGGATGATCCCCTACTCTTTACGAAAGAGTCTCTGACGTTTAACCTTAAAGGGGCATTAAGAGATTGTGGAGGCAGCGCCCTCAATTACAAAAATATATAATAAAAACTGGGATTTGTATATTTTTACAATTGTATTACATGTATGAACTTACACCTATAAGGATTAAGAAAAATCAGCCCTCTTTGTACAACAAAACATCGATTCAAAAATGCTGATCTGGCCAGATCAGCATTTTACATGGTCAAGGGTGGTATTCCAACATATCTAAAACATTGTTTTAATCAAGTTTTGCTGGGTTTTTTTTAGTAGAAACAACAATAATGGCAATTTTTAATGTTCATCTTGAATTCTGAAGTAAATTAATTAAAATTTAAAAAAAATCAACATAACATTGTGTCCCTTTAACCATTTCTATGTGACTCCTGAACCACGGTGCGCTAAACATGCCTTCTTCAATCTGTATCTGAAGGAAGCATGGGGACAAGGTTGTATGGGAATCGCCGGGGAAATTGTTGATGTTTTAACTTCAAAGTTCTAAGCAGGACATTTGTTTGTTTGCTATTTTGTCGGCCCATGACACAATAGAAATCAAATCCACAGAATTATTTATGCAATTAGAGCAGAGAAAACAGAGTAGATTTTGTTACCAACTGTTCCTGATGATCCCAGCAAACATAGGCGGCGGAAGCGGGGTGTCGCGGCGATCCTGACCCTCTAAATTTCATGACCCGTTCTTGGTGACCCCCTAAAATTGACCAAGTCTCCCATTGAAGATGTGTATTAAATATGTCTGTGACCCCCCTAAATTGGCCCTGCCCACCCTAAATTATAATGGCTCCACCATCAGCCAATAATGTGACAAGCAACAGGCAAACCAAAAAACAAAAAACATAAAAGAATAGAAAGCGTGTGATTGGCTGTTGTCACCTAAGGCTATATTAAAAAAAAATCTTTTGTCTCAAAGCTCTTCAGTTTTTCAAATCCTAATGCGGAATGCGTCTTTTTTAAAGTTTTTTTTGTTTGTTGAAATATAAAATATTGAAATCCTTGTAAAAGTGACCTTTTGTAATTAAAATGATGTGATCAATGAAAATCTGAAAAATCGATGAAATTTTGGGGATTTTTTGTTTTTTAACGATTTTTTTCTTCTAATGCGCATCAATAAGCTAACGCGTGCTGGAGCTTTGAGACAAATGATTTTTTTAATTTAGCCTAATAAGGTGCCCACACAGAGGTAACACATAGGCCAACAACCACATTTGGGTTGACATTTGAAGTCAATCCAAGTGCATGGATAAGTCATTATATTATGTGATGTGATCATGCAAAATGAGTCGGAACTCGCATAATATTGATATAGCCAAACAAAGATATAACCAAACAAAGGATAACATTTTTTTTCTTTCTTTCCTACTACATGTATTAACATCGAGAGATGTATAGGAGTGCCCCCTCAATTATCCTGGAAATCAGGTTTTTTTCCATCAGAGTAATACTTAGGCATATTTACTAACTACCATCTGAAACAATCATGTTAAACGAGTTATTCAAGAGTCCGCTGGACGACATCTAATCATTGAGTTAATCAATAGATACTTTTTTTATATTATGTTTTCAAGTCATATTAATCAAGATGAACACGGTGGGAATTCTATCGTCTCACCCGAACCTACGCCAAGTAAGGAAACTACCAAACTCAATGATGACAGACCTTTTAACCAGTGAAAATGGGTCCTGTTAGTTAGAGAATTCAATATGGAAATTTGGTTTTGGTTGCCGTACTATGGTGTGACAATAATTGCCGTACTATGGTGTGACAATAGTTGCCGTACAATGGTATGACAACCCACGGCATTAGAAAGGTCATTGAGGGGTTTGATCTGAACATTTTTCTTTGGAATTTGTTCAACATCCCGTGCACTGTCTAATTCAAAGATGAAAGAGAATTTTCTCCCAATTATTTTTGTTGCAATCAAGGCAGTACATCTCCCAACACCTGACCATGGAAAAACTTCCCTTTTAAAGCAATATTTTGTGATCTTTTTCAAAATTTGTATACATATTTTTCTCTCTCTTATAATGAAGTTTGACTATCAGGATAGACTCTCCTGGACTCAAAAATCTTCTTTGACTGTATTTTTCGTAAAAAATCCATCACAGAACTTTACGGAATCATAATGGAAATACGCTTCCAATTTATGCACTTATTCAACATTATTTGTTTCAATTTTCACCATAAATCATTCCGTACGGGTGTGTTCACTTGTGTACAGTTGCGGTCGTAACTTGAAACACTGTAAGCGGCGTTAACACTGGTGTTAATTACTATCAAATTCTATTCATGAACAGAACTCAGAAAATTAACTGTCCTGGTATTTAAAAATCTGACTAAGTAATTAGGAAATGCATTGCTAGCTGTAACCTATATATGATTTTTTAGTGTCATGGTTATAAATGTAATTTGACCAAAAAATTGCATATCTAGGAAAAAATCACAGATAGAGGGCGCTCCATGAAAAAGATCGCATAATGTCCCTTCAATGTTTTTTCCAGCTTTCAACTCAAGTGGCCATTAGCGGATTGAGTACTTGTAAGGAGATATTTTATAAACAAAATGGGAAATTTAATGCTAGTGTAATCTTTATAAAAGCACTATTAAAATGATTAAAAGTGTAGGATTACCAATATCATATTGCTATCCTCTTCCGCTGTACTGGTTAATTGCTTCTGTAATCACTCAAATTAAAAAAGAAGAAGGTAACAACTAGAAATTGAGTAGTTTATCATTACTCTGTATTTGATGACTGATATGAGCCCATATTAGAGTTATGTTATGTTATCACAGCTCTGATTGGTTAAATTAAGTTTTGGATTGATCCATTATCATTTTTAGGGGATAGAGGTGGTGGAAAGGGCAGCCGTGTTAGGTTATGTGTGGGGGTGGGGGGGGGGGGGGGTGATAGAGATGTAGGGTTGGCCTGTCTTTTTGTTGGTTCCCCGTATGATTTCTGTGGTTGATTTTATTTTATTTTATTCAGCATATTAATTATCATCCTCTAACAAGAAGTATTGCACACGATACACATATAAAACGATAAAATACAGATAAGCGTACATTTACGGTAAAACATGAAGTGATAAACTGCTAAGGATAACCCTTTAAGCTAAAAAACTCATTTCCAAAGGGGATTGGAATTTAAAACTAGACATGGATGTGATCGATAAGGTGAGCTTTAGCATCTTTTTTAAAAATTGGATTCAGTGAGATGGTTTTAATGTTTTCAGGAAGCCTATCCAGTCTTTGATAGCATTGTAATAAAAAGAGGCAGAACTGGGGGCTTAATCTTTGGTACATGGAAATTATAATCACTCCCCTTGTATTATAATGATGTATTTAAAACTCGACAGTTTGATAAAGTTATCTTTTATATAATTTGGACAGGTATCATCAAATATGTTAAAAACATGGTTTAAACAAAACTGCTCAGCTCTGGTCTGATATTCGTTATGTACAATATTTGGAAATCTGTATGGTTAATGTGATACATGGAATCCTTATTAAGGATAAATCCAGTGTTTTTGGTTATCATTTGTTTCAGTTGTGCTCAATGTATGTTGGGCGAGGTGGGTTGACAGAATGGTTTTTTTCAATGGTTCTGTACCATATTATGTAGGGTGTGGTGAATGTAGGTTGACCAAAATGTATTTTTTTGGTGGTTACCATTGTCATTTTGGTTGTTCATCTATATATGAAGGACTTGGATGCATAAAGTGGCGATGTTACTGGACACAAATATTCTGATTGGGGGTTACCGATGTTATTTTGATGGTTCCCAGTGTTTAAGGTTCCAAGTAAACTAAGTGCTAGATATCTTGGGGGTAATGTGGTGAATTGGGTAGGGGAAAAGGACAGCTCAGGACAGAATGAAATGGAAAATTGATGAAGAGGCCTTCCTTCTGCAGTGGAGTGAAATAGGCTAGATAGAAGATAGGGCTATTGCTACATGTAGCCTTAAAATTATTACAACTAGCATCAGGGAGCATATACTATGTCCTAGCTAGCTCCAGGCTCATTGAACGAAGTACCATCATGTTGTTATGATAAATTTGAGTAAGATCTTTTCTGTTCCTTATCACAGTTGTACAAGAATGTGTTCAGCCCTACTATCGGGCCATCGCTAGCCTTTGTAGGATTCTTACAACCCGCGTCAGGAGGAATACTCAGTATGGCCGAGGTACAGGCAAGATGGTTTGCGGAGCTATGCAGGGGGACTATAAGATTACCCAGCATGCAACACATGGAACAAGATATGAAACACGAACAGGTGAGAGAGCAATATAAAATGTTGTAAGAGCGGTTATTTTTGTCGCAGAATTTCGATCACTTTTAGCGGAGTTTTAGTGTCTCAAAATGTATGATCTTTGTTCCTTTCCTGATTTTAGAGGTAAAAGAAAATCACATTTTTTGGCACTATTTGGTCTATAATTTAAAAAATAAATAAAATATTCAAAAAAATTTAAAATCTTCCTAGGGAATTGTATTATGATTATAATAAAACTAGTATGACAAAATTTGACAAAATATATTTTAGTTATCTTTTCCAAACATAAAATGGGTCAAAAAACCATGTTTTTATAATTGTCTCCCAAATGGTCCCTTTTCTGCAAAAAAATGTATACTTTTTATAGATTGAATGAATATTGAAGGAGTTACAGCAGTTTTATGGAGGCTATGTTGAGGGTCCACACCCCCCTTAAACCTAGGTAAGGCCAACAACAAAAAATTGTTGGATTGCCCTTTCCCAAACGACCCTAAAAATTAGGAAAACTCAGATTTGTTAAACTTTTTTTTTAAACAAATACAAATTTGTTACCTTAATGACCTCAATTGACCCCTACGTGACCCCACTCTGAAATATTTATTATCCATGCCACCAGACTTTGTCTTTTTAATATCAAAATTTAGTTAAATGATAAACCTCAGTGTTTTCCAGTGTGATTTGGTCATTCTTTGGAATCTAAAAAAAAAAAAATACACCTACCGACCCAAATAAAAATTGAGGTGAAAGGGCAATCCAATCTTTTTTTTAGGCCTATTCAAGATACATAATTATTTGCATTATGTGTACAGACTATTTTTGTACAAGAAAAGTGCGTACATCCTACATCATTATTGTAGCGCAGTAATTGTCACACTTTATTTACACAAATTCAAGGTATTCAGCTAGAGTGGATACCGTTTTTGCTAAGACTGCAATTTGAATTTTTAGTTTACATCATTTAGAAGTTTTTTTTCTAAGCTTTTGTATGATGAATTAAGGTCTGAAACCCATCCTTTTCGAGTTTTACCCCACCTTTTTACAAACAAAAACAACTACTCTTTTTTATTACAAATTGTAATACCCATTCTTTTTTTAGCAACAAAGTTCAAACTACAGAATAATCCATCAGCATTCATTTTCTTGATTTGCCAATCTGAAGAATAAAGATACCAATCTTGGGCTTAACACTTTCCACAGGGCAGGCGTCTGCAGACGACATTCCAAAATGTCTCAAACTATTTAAAAAAATATAAAAATTGTTAAATGTCATAACCATATTTGGAATCACCATGTGAAATGCATTGAAATAAGTACAAACATGCCTCGTATTGGAGTAATCCTTATGATAGACTTTGAAAATTGGAAAAGGTTTCTGAAAATCTGTTTTTTATATTGTAAAACCAATAGCCGCGTGGAAAGTATTAATACCCCCAGCTGACTTCTTTTTGTTTCACTACATTTTCAGACCTGGATCACTGGACCAGCTTATCAGTAAAGTTTTAAACTTGAGACCTTGGACTGAATTGGCCGAGACTTCATCAACCATGTCTACTATTTTGGATGACCAATGTACTTTTAATACAGAAACCACACAACAACATCATTCTTTTCTGTGTTTTCAAGATTTGTTTACCCCACCCCTTTCTAAAGAGTTGTACATATTTCCTTCATGAGCAATTGATATTTGTATACCAAGCCTTGAAATAGCGGGTGCAGGCGTAAAATTGCACTCTTAAAGTCACCAATTACACCTGAAAATCACACAAACCAGACAACCTGGCGCAGGTGTCTGCCATCAAATTGCCCCTGCCTCTTGTCCTGCCCGCTTATTTCAGGACTTGATGTTATCTGTACTCTTGAATCTTTTTTCCCACCAGGAGGAGGCTAGAAAGACGTACTACATCTCAGCACGTCACACCATACAGAGGGACCCTATCATGTACAGTAATGAGATCACAGCCAAGTTTGGTGCTTATGAGCATTAATATTTGCATACTATGTACTCTCTACTCTGACTCTGAGGCTAGAAAGCACTACTACACCTCGGTTTGCACCTGGTTCCTGCCCGTTTATTTCAAATGCCTGTTTTATTTCTTGATGTAATCTGTATGCTTGATTCTTTTTTCTCCACCAGGAGGAGGCTAGAAAGCGGTACTACGCCTCAGCCCGTCACACCATACAGAGGGACCCTATTATATACAGTGATGAGATCACGGCTAAGTTTGGTGCTAAACCACAGATCTGGAGACATCCGACTTTAGCATGGAGGTAAATGATATGAAGTAAAAAGTAAAAAATAGTCGTGATTAGGTGACTAACAAATAATAAACCCATTTTTTGTTAAATTTTAATTTTCTTTTTTTACAAATTCTAAAAAGTGTTTGAAATGTTTAAAATTTATTTGTTTGTTATTTAATTTTGTTTATTAATCTCTCTTTTTTACCGCGATGTATACATCGGGGTTATGCCATCGTCCTCATCACTAGCATCGTATCTGCGGGCACAGTTTAGCATTCTTTTGTAGTTTGTAAAGGCTTTGTTGTTAGGGTATGGTTATCACTCAAAATTTGCGCGAATACTGTGGACCATATTTATTTAGATTTCTTGGAACAATTTTTCGAAAATCGATTTGGATACAGAGCAATGTGAATTTTAGTTATGAAATACGTCATAATATGTCATGAAATGTGATATTGATAGACGGTACCCGCACTACGAGGCTGTAGTGATGTGTGATAGCCCCGGGTGACAGCTTTGATAATTGGTGCCTTGGTAAACAATTTCCATGGATATAAGTCCATGAATAAACATCTTCGAAATAGTAAAGACGGTTGTGATGATGTGTGATAGCCCCGGGTGACAGCTTTGTTTTAAATTTCCAAAATTGTTTAAAACAATCTGCCTAACCAACCGACCCTACCTGAGAGGACCGCTTGCCTATAGAACAAGGCTTTCCCTGTTGTCTTATTTTAAGGGTGTTCCTATGGCTAGCAAAGAAATCTTGATATTCAAGTATAAGGTAGTGCTGGTTGAGTACAACAAAAAAAGTATTTTACTGGAGGTGAATTGGGGGCACGGTTAAAGAGATATAACCATTTGATGTTATTTTGAATTATTTTGTTTTCTATTGTTTTTTGGCCAACAGAGGGCAGTCTATTTTCTTTTGTTTTTTATTGTTTTTTTGACACCAGGTATTTAGTTTTTTGTTTTTGCTCTAAATTTTTATGGAAAGCTCCAGTAGATTCCTGCAGCAAAGGAAATAAGGAGAGTTGTATAATCAACATCTTTACCAAGTAGCAATACATTTAGGAAAGTGCATGAACGTGAAAAAAATAATTAAGTGCATTAATTAGCCTCATTTTTTAATGATCTAAAGCTTCCTTAGATAATTAAGTATACTTAATTATGCAGATGTCTTACAGCCTCCCGTAGCACAGGAAATATTCTAAAAACTATAATTAGCAAGCTCCCAAAATCTGTAGCTTTGTAGCATTTATACTTTTCTTGTAAAAATTAATTTAACATTTTTGCATCGATTAATTATTTTGCTAGGGGGTCAAAAAAACAATAAGACAAAAAATAAATGAACGCTTCAAGTTTGCTTTATTTTTGACAATTAAATTGTCATATCTAGAAAACCGTACCTCCAATCAAGCTCAAATGTCAGATTATCGTGGAGCTCAGCAAGCTCTATTAAAATATCAAATAACAAATTAACTATAGGAACAACCTTAACACTTTCCACACGGCAGGCGACTGCAGACGACATTCCAAAATTTCACAAAATGTTTCAAAAATGTCGCAATTATTGAATTTCGTTATCATATTTGGAATCACCATGAGAAATGCATAGGATTAAGTACAAACATGCCTTGTATTGGTTCAGTTAACCCTTGAGATAGACCTTGAAAGTTGGGAAAGGTTTCTCAAAAATCTGTTTGTATGTAGTAAAACTGATAGCCGTGTAGAAAGTGTTAGGTACTGTGGGCTGTCACAAAAAAGTATAGATTACAAAGCATTATCCAGAAAACAGGTTTCTCCTTACAGACTTAAGGCCAAAAAAAAAAAAAAGGTTTGTCTCAAAGCTTGCGAAGGCTTCAAAATCGGGCGACGCGCGCTGTTTTTTGTCTTCCATTTTTTTTTTTTTACATTTTTTTTTATTTGTGTGGCAATTTTTACTCTTACTATTTGCAACCGTTGACACTTTCTGATATTTGTTTTTTCTATTTGAAATGAATATTGTGATGTAGTTGTGTATAAGAACAATTGTGCAGCGTTTTTTGAAGAACTGAGTCATGTAAAAGTTTGAGAAAAGGAAAATCTGCCGATATTTTTAATAAAAACTTGAAATAAAAATTTGTAGGAAAAAAAAAATTGATTTGACAATTTTCTGCATTTCAGACGCGGTATTTTGGCATTTCAAAACCAATGCGTGCGCAAGCTTTGAGACGAACCTTTTATTTTGTTTGGCCTAAACATAAGAGATTGATTCTATTTTATAATGTTAACCACTGCAAAATGATCGCTGCCTTAACATTTTCCACGCGGCTGTTGGTTTTACCAAATACAAAACAGATTTTTAAGAAACCTTTCTCAAATGTCAAGTTCTATCTGAAGGATTACTGAACCAATACTAGTCATGTTTGTACTTATTTTAATGCATTTCTCATGGTGATTCGAAATATGGTAATGAAATTTAATAATGTTGACATATTTGAAACATTTTGTGACATTTTGGAATGTCGGCTGCAGCTGCCTGCCGCGTCGAAAGTGTTAAGGTTTGTTCATATTCCTGTTGTTGCGCATCGTCCGACGTCGACGGATATCGATGCACGAGTTGCAGCAATGTCAACTTTCATCCGACGACGTTGACCGATGCGCAACGACCCGAGTATGAACTGACCTTTATTCTTTATTCATATTGAAGACCTATTTGAAAATAATCCCTATTACATCAAGACCTGTTAGCACCAAATGCGAGCTTGGATTAATTTCCTACCAACATTTTTGAGGTTCAAATAACATTCTTTAAAGGTATAAAACTGATATGTTAGATTTAAGGCATTAAAAAACCCACCCAGTTCTACAGGCAAATGGACCTTTCAGGTAGGGTCAGTCGGTCTGGCATTTTTTATTTATTTTTATTCCAATTTGTTTTTGGAATTTTGTTTTGGTTATTTTTTAAAATTTCCAAATGTTTTCAATTTTAAAAATCAAATCAAATGTTTGCAAATCCCCGCCCCAATTTTTAATTTTTTTTGTGAACATTCTCTGAACAAATATGGGGCCCGTTAGGCTTGTAGAACAAGTTTTTTGTTTTTCGTCTCCTAAGGTGTCACACCACCAATTAATTCCCCTATTAGATTACATGCTAAAGAGGTCAAATTAAAGTCTGATTTTTTCAGCTATCGAGCGACTGGTTTGTTCAAATCTTGGTTTTCTTTGAAGATACTGATGTCTGCACTATCAAAACAACACCAATTTGTTTGGGGTTGACCAGCATTTTTCCCCGCAACAGGACGTCGAATACTAGTCTACTGTCAAAATCGCTCTCTGCTAGCTATATTCGGTGCATTTGTCCTAGAAGAAGTGAAAAGAGAAAATTTGTGTCAGATCTTACTATTACAGAAAACACCAGGGTTATTTGGATAAATATTAAGTTTATAGTCTACAAATCACAAATAACACAAATTTCTTTCATATTAAGCGCACTGTATACCTTTTCTGTACATTTAAATTCATGGTAAAAGCTGGGATCAATCTTGAATTAAAAACACTGGCTAGTGTTGGCGCTATCACACACTTCTTTGGTGGTGTGGAATCCTAAGATTCATCTTGAGACCACAATATCACATTTTACATCCATTTATTTTTGAATTGACACACATTGATCCTCCCAAGCATTATTTGGCTTCACGATATTTTACTTTATAATAAGACCATAGTGGTACTTTTTAATGCTGGCTTGATCTAGTAGGATAACTAGACTTAGGAGTGGGGGAAAAGAGGATGTGAGTATGTTCATTATAAGGGGGCTACATTTGGACCTTTTTGTCATCACCTGTATGAACTCTCAGTTCATATAGACCATTTCAAATCCGAAAATATACGATCGGTTCCGAATGTTTCGGATTATATAGCCGAGTGTTTTGACGCTCGGTTACATGACTTGTCAGCTCACAAGTCATGTCCATGTGCTGGAGAAAAACAAACATGATTTTCACCCGTCTGCCCATGTGATAGATTGCGCTGGTGTTGGTGATAGATTGTCTCCCTCACAAAGTTGTATGTTGTGGAGTTTCAGTAACAAAAATGGTGAGATGAAAGAGATTTGGGGTAATATTTTCACTTTTTACCGGTTCTGCTAGATACATTTGGAAGTTGCCGGTCGACGCCATTGTTGAAAAAACACACACCAAATAGTCTTGTTCCGCGTTTTACTTCTCATGCTATGAATGCAATCAACTGTTGCGAAGAACGTGCAACGCACCTACTCCATGTGACCTGTTTTTCCCGAAGATTTCTGATCTCAATTTGAAATGGTCTATAGGGGAGCGCGCAACGCACCTACTCAATGTGAAACCTCTTTTTCCAAAGATTTCCGATCTCAATTTGAAATGGTCTATAGGGGAGAGGGGTGTAGGTTGGAGGGGGTGAGAGGGGATGGGGCTAAGGGGCGATGCCCCACTTGTTTGTTCATGCAGATGTTAACTTTTAATGAGCACTAACAGCTAAGCTCTGATTACATCTGAGGTCTCACAATACTAGCATTTTGATTCCGCAGATCATCATACAGACTTGTATACAGACCATATTTTGGACAGAGAGCTGATAAACATGTACCTAGAAAGCGGTATCACCATTTCTTTTTATATGCAAGAGCATACATAAACAGTTTGATGTTTCATGAATATTGCTCACCTTAACTTAAGGAAGTTTTTTTGGGAATTTTGTGAGTGCTGTAATTATTGAACTATGACTCAAATGTTTATAAAAGTATACATTTTTGGAAAGGAAATTATTTTTGGTTTTTTAAACCTAATCAAATATTTTCTGAAATTTTGACTACAAATTGTCAAAAAAAATCCAAAAAAAAAAAATCATTTTTTTTTCAATTTTTTTGGCACTTTTTGGTCAACATTTCAAAAAATATTAGATTAGGTTTAAAAAATAAATAAAATCTAAGTTAATGTCTTTACATCATCATCAAGAGATTTGGGCATTTTATACTCAAAATTATTTTTGTTAGCTTTGGCAAAAAAAAAATTGGGTCAAAAAGTGAATTTTGTGATTTTCTCAAAAAAAATTTGGTCAAAATTGACACCAAATTTGGATTCTCTGATCCATTTCCTTTCCAAAAATATATACTTTTATATGCATTTGATTAATAGTTCAATAATTACAGCACTCACAAAATTCAAAAATCAGATCAAAAACTTCCTTGAGTCCTTCCTTAACACTTTCCACGCGGCAGGCGGCTGCAGACGACATTACAAAAATTCACAAAATGTTTAAAAAATGTCAAAATTATTGAATGTCATTACCATATTTAGAACCACCATGAGAAATGCATTGACATACGTACAAACATGCCTAATATTGGGTCAGTAATCCTTGAGATAGACTTTGAAAATTGGGAAAGGTTTCTGAAAAATCTGTTTTGTGTATGGTAAAAATAATAGCCGCGTGGAAAGTGTTAATGTTTCAAATTGTTATCCCTCTTTTCAAACTGATTCCAGGTTGTTTGTTGGCTCCTGTGGCTCAGCTCAGTACAGACTACAAGGTCCTGGGAAATGGAGTAAAGCTTACGAAACCGTCAGGAATATACCAGTCACAGCATTTACGCATTATGGCGCCCTCGCATTGGTTTTTGTGTTTGGATTGATATTGGCATTTATAGTAAGATTACTACTATAATAGGTGACATGTTGATTATCAAAGAGCATTATTTCCAGTGCAGCCTATGAGTAAACTATATTGCAAATTAGCCTAGGGGAAAGTCTTCTGACAGTACTGGGATTCGAGCCTAGGACCTTCTGATCCCAAAGCAAATGTCATAAGCACCAGACCGGTTACAATGTTAGAAAAATTGTTCGAACACTATGGGCTGTATTCTCATACTAAACAACACGGTTTTAGCTTAAAACCGTGTTTAACTAAACGTGTGTCTAACTTAAATGTGACTTTATCTTTAAACGATGTGTCTAACAAAACACGATTTTAAACTCTGCAAATCTCGTTCTCAGAGTGGTCCTGCGTTGATTGTATACAGCAAGCGTGTGCAACCTGCGGCCCGCCGACCTCTAATCTGCGGCCCGCGAAGCAATCCTAAAATTCCCACTGATGCGGCCCGTTTTAACCGGAACTCCCTAGTTTTACACAAATGGTGGAGTGATTTAGTGGTGTGCTCACTTATAATTAGTAGGGTGACGCGCTGCATTAAGGAAATATAACTCAAGGCGTGATTGGTGATAAAATTCCTGGTTAAAATGGCGCTGCAGCAGCAACAGCGAGTAAAAAGAGGAAATTACAAGAAGAGAAGCGGGTATTCCATGAGCAATGGACTTCCCCTCTCCCTATTACTCCTCCTCCGGATGTGTTTTGGAATGTTTGACAATCACTGCGGCCCGTGAATAGATCTCAAAATCACAATGCGGCCCGTGTGGTAGAAAAGGTTGCACATGCTTGGTATACAGGTATTTAATTCATTGTGGCCCTAATGGGATACAATAGATATCGACCAAATGCCTTAAATACACGGTACTTTTAAAGACTACACGATCCGCGCGCCAGCTTGCACCGAGCACGGTTGAGTGATCATTCAAGGCATACAGTTGGTGCGCGAGTTTAGTTAAACATGCATTAAACTACCCCCATACCCATGTTTAAAGTTAGACACATTTTGGCGAGTTAGACGCGTGTTTAAGTAAAACAAATGTACTAGAATTGCGTTTAGTTAAACGCTGTGTCTAAAGTCAAAGTTAGACACGTGTGTTTAGCTTAAAACCGTGTTTAACTACGTACGAGAATACGACCCTATGAGCCTAATGTAAATGTATCACCTGTCCCCCCTGATCAATGTTGAGTCAACCAACTTGCCAACCATCAGCCCATGGCCTAGTAACATTGATTGGTGGGGGGAGGGGAGGGGTATGTGGAAGGGGAACTTTCAGGCTATCATGTGCAAATTGGTATTCTCACATGACTGTAATAACGCATACTATATGGTAATTAAAAGATGCAAACAAGGGTCAGTGTTCGAACACATTTTTTCTATGATTGTAGTTTGTTGGCAGAGGTAGTGATCAGAGGTGAAATCTACCATCTTTACCAAAATTTAAAATTCTTATGAAAGCTGGGCGTTTGCGCAAGATATATGTGAAAACGGTTTGAACAATATCAATCAAATTCATACCGTAATAAAATATACCCTGTATTACGGAATAAATCTATACAGGGATGCAAGATTTCCGGTTATTAGGCCATGAAAAAAAATCAGAATTTTTGGAAGAAAGGAAAAAAACTTATATTATTTCTGATTATTTCTTCAAACTAAAACTTGTTGTGTCAAATAGATCTGTATGTGATTATGTATCCAACAATGTGCTCGTCAAAAAGACTTTTTGTCATAAATAACTATTAATTGAACATTCAGGGTGATCAAGAATCACAACATTTATTGTGTGAATCAGGAACACATGAGCTGTATAAACTACAATCGTGGTCATAATTAGTTGGGACACCCTGGGAATAGTTGTACGTTAATGTTTTCCAGTTTTTGCAGAATTTACACTATTGAAACATTGCTGTCTTTGACAGAAAGCTTGAAGCCTTTCTTCAACATGAATAACTCCCCCCATCCCACAGGGCACTGTTGACCCCTTCCAGTATCTCGTAATCCAAAAATCATGTTCCAACAATGATCCAGGGGATAGTTTTTTTAATTTAAAAACACACATATAAAAGTGTCCCAACAATATTGTCCTAGCTAGTAGTAGATCATCCCACAGTCTGTCAAAACTGAAATAAGACACAATACCGTATAGCAAGCGTGTGCAACCTGAGGCCCGCGGACCTCTAATCTGCGGCCCGCAAAGCAATCCTAAAATTCCCATTGATGCGGCCCGTTTTAACCGGAACTTCCTAGTTTTACACAAATGGCAGATTGACTTAGTGGTGTGCTCCCCTAGAATTAGTAGGTGACGTGCTGCATTAAGGAAATATAACTCAAGGCGTGATTGGTGATAAAATCCCTGGTTAAAATGGCGCTGCAGCAGCAACAGCGAGTAAAAAGAGGAAATTACACGAAGAGAAGCGGGTATTCCATGAGCAATGGATTCCCCTCTCCTCCTCCGGATGTGTTTTGGAATGTACATGTATGACAATCACTGCGGCCCGTGAATAGTTCTCAAAATCACAATGCGGCCCGTGTGGTAGAAAAGGTTGCACATGCTTGCCGTATAGCTTCAGGGTAGACTGAATCCCTCAGTCTCCTAACATGACGCACAGATGGGATGCTGTGTAGACAAGGCCAACGCATGCGCACAAAATAAGGCCGACGTTTAGGGTACTGGCGGAGACAGTCTAGCTTTAGGGGCGATGCATGTCCTGAACTCACTGGCATTAATACAAGGAAAGTAATCTGCTGCCCTCTCTTGACAGTTTTTTTGTTGAAACTTTGTAGATTTTTTTATAGGGTTCTGTTCCAACTTAAGACCTTGTTTTATCAATGTGTGATTTTGTGGGATGATTGTAAGGTTAAAAAAAGAAAGGAGGCCTGTCTCGTATACATTTGGAAAAATAGCTATGCGATATGCAGGTTTTTTTAAAGAAAAGAAATTGCAAAGCTTAATGTGGAAAATTGTGTTTTTTGACCCACTTTTTTCTCCCCCTTTTGAGGCCATTTTGTTCTTCTTTTTTTCGAACAACTAAAAAAAAGCCCCACATTGGGCTCATTGTGTAAGGTTATGCGGCAAAAGTGACCCCATATACTTATGCACGCGGGTATGTGAGACAGATCTTTCTTTTTTTCATGGTATAATTTACCTCTATATGGCTCGTCTTTGAAAGCAGCTTGATGACGAACACCAACGTGGGGGGTCTGGGGGAGGAGAACACTCATGTATAAAAATTGTTATCATCTGTTTGAATCCACTCTCAAAAACTCCCCTTAACGAGGATTCTCAAAGAATGAAAAATGACCCATAACAAGGATTATAGCTCGACGAATCGTACTCATAGTAAAACAGTGGTTCCCAACCTCTGGGGCGCGACCCCAGCGACGAACTTTTTGTGGGTCGCAGACTAGCCTAATTTAACAAAAATAAAATGCTATGTTTTCACGGCTAATAACCCAATGTAACTTATCGCCTCTCCGCATTATAATCAATCTATCATTCCAATTGATATCTGCACAGAGATTACGGAGAATTATTGCATGATCATTGACCTATTTACAGCACGAATACCCTCTGCCCCCCCTGACAAAGACCCCAGATACGCCACTGGGATGTATAATTCATCACCCTAAAAGTATTGTGTGCGCTGAACCAATATATTGTTGTTGTTACTTATAGTACCCAGCTGTGGATGCAAATCAAAAACTTCTCACGAGTTTGTCCAGAAGGGCTTGCCTGATTATACACCTGTTTGTTTTTTATTACCAAAATTTTAAATTGTTACGATTTGTGACATGTGACTTTGTTCTGTGAGGGGTCGCGCTCTGATGCTGGTTTCTGGAATGGGGTCACCACCAGAAAAAGGTTGGGAACCACTTTAGTAAAAGAACACTGGTCCTCAAAATGGAGTTTTAGACTGAAATGAACGAATGAAGTAATTGTGTGATTCAGTTTTGTAGTAAATTTGTCTAAGGCCTAACCACTTTAAAAATCGTTACCCAAGAAGGATTCGACGAATCGTACTCAAAACAAAGTACACTGGTCCTCAAGATGGAGTTTTAGACTGAAATGAACGTATGAAGTAATTGTGTGATTCATTTATTTAGTAAATATTTTGTATCAACCCTTACGGCGATTTATTATCTGAAATTGGCAATTATGATACCCTTAACACGGGGCCCATGGGGGACCACGTTTTGTGGTAGAAAAAGCACCCTTAATCCTGGAAACTAGATGATTGTAATATTAAACAATTGGCTGATGTTGATTATATCAACAACAAAACCAGACTGACTATACTTAAAGTGACTTAAGTAACAGGTATGCTGGTTCCCTGCACCCTGGATCCCCGGCTCAACTTATCCATAGGTGCAGGTACAGGCAAATCCATTGCCGTCCGTAACCGTAAGCTCAACACATTGCATTGTCGCTCTGTTATGGCATAAGGTAAATAACGATCAACACACTGTAGCTGAGATACCGCATCGAACGCTGAATGCATTGTCGCGCTGCCATAGCTACGGCGCGATGGGGAGCGCGATATGACATGCGTGCATGTGCGTGTGAAGTCCGGCGCTGTGGTTAGCGCAGATACACGTGTAGTTTGTGCCAATCAGCAAATTTGTTATCATTCTAAGCGTGACGCTGGCTTGATCAAATTTATTTGTGGATCTATTTTGTGTCAATCATGAATATGCATGACTTTTATGCCAGCAAATCAGATTTGAGTGGAAATTTGAGCGTACCTGCATCTATGGATAAGTTGTGTGGAGCCCATTGATGCAGGGAACCAGCATAAGTAACAAGCTGCCTGGAATTATTGCAATTTTAATTCACATACATAGGGGACATAAATGACCATTAATGAAACAAATGTTCAGTACCAAAATATTTTAAAGGCAAATACAGGCGCTTTAGACGAATATGATATAAAATTATGAATGAAAGTTTGTCATGATTTTTTCTTGCTCCCTGATTGCCCCCCCCCTATTTTTGTTGTTGATGCTGGTGCCGCCACTGAACATATGTCCAGCTGTTTACTTAGTGTTGGGGTGACTGTCCATGCCTCACATACTTAAAGAAGGACTGATTCTACTGTAGCTATGAACAGTCTTTCTATAATATTAATATGAAAGCAACTTTTTATAGATTAATTAGAGGTTAATTATTATCAATTTTTGATAATGTTTGATAATCGATAATGTAATGTGCAATAATAAATTGATTTTGGACCAAAATGGGTCTAAATTCATCATAGATCAAGTAGAATTTTAGTAGTTGAATTGATTTTTGGTTTAAGATGATGTGAATTTGTTTCCACCAAGTTTTGTGACCAATTGGGCTATTCCATTTGAAATCCATACACCCCCTGGAAGACATTCAAGGATGGAAGTAAGACCCGCCCGCCCGCCCATAGCGGGTAACTTTCGTGTCGGGCAGGTGAAGGTTCAAAGGTACCCGTCCGACTGGCGGTTAACATTTTTGAAGCTCAAAGTGTAAGTAACAGTAAGTTCAGGGTAATTTCATCATCAGATGATCGTGTGTCATGATGATAGAGGAGATCAGGTTGATAGGAGATTAAAGAGAGTATTGGATTGATGAACATGATGAATACGAGGAGCTGTTACGGGCTAGGTTTACAGTGGAACATCGTACAATAAAGACAAAAAATGTAAATGTAGTTTAAAAGTAGTCTTGCATTGTTTGCTGCAAAATGTTATGAAAAAACCTTGGGCTGGTAGAATTTTTGTCGAGCAGGTAGATTCTGTGAGATACCTGCCCGACTGGCTAGTTGAAAAAAATCTGAAGTTCCATCCCTGAAGACATTACCTTAATCTTCCTCACAAGGAGTGTGAATTTCATATGAGGTTACCTGCGTGGGTGACTCTCTTTGAAATCTACACTTCCTAGTTGAAGGATAAGGTCATGTCTTCCATAGCAGGTGTATGGATTTCAACTAAAGTGTTCAACAAAAGAAAGTCGTACACTTTGTTTAGGTCATTTATAGATTGGTTTATAGATTGGTTTATTGAAATATACAAAATCGTGGCTTAAAAGCCAATTTAAAGTAACTTTCGATTATTTTCTTACCCAACAGGCTAAATAGACATTTGGATGAATCTTTTATGCACATTTTGATACCAAACAAACACCTAGCAACAAAGATAAACCATGATTAGCGCCATTTAAAGAAAATTAGTCACTTTTCAAAAGTCACATTTCAATACACTACACGGGAGGAAAATGGATGTGTGTGAGGTTCACCCCGTGTGTTTTAACCAGGATTGACCGGCGGGCAATCGATCACACAGTGCAGCCGTGCACACTAAGCTGTGTTGGGCAGTAAACATAGTGAGCGAGATATCTGATTCCGAACATAAAGGGCATTATGTGTTTAAAGATTGGTGTTTTCTTCTGCGTAGTGTATTGAAAATATGACTTTTGAAAAGTGACTAATTTTCTATAAATGGTGCTAATTATGGTTTATCTTTGTTGTTAGGTGTTATGTTTGGTATCAAAATGTGCGTAAAAGATTCATCAAAATGTCTATCTAGCCTGTTTGGTTAAAAAGTAATCGAAAGTTACTTTAAATGACCTAAACAAAGTGTACGACTTTCTTTTGTTGAGCACTTTAGAATATAGCCCATGTCTATCAATATGTTAGATACCGGATCAAACCAAAGAAGATTTATTGAGCAACACCAGCATGCTTCACTTTCGTCACATAACCACTGATTTCTGTCACCAGTGTCTACTGGTTCCAATTGACATTACATTGTTTGTTTTGGTGAAATTCCTGTTGTCGCTAAGCATGCTGGACTACACAAGAAATCTTCTTTGGGATCAGACAACAAAAAAATACTGTAAAATTGGAAATTTTCACGCGTTGAAATTTGCTGCGCTTTGCACATTTTGAACAATTTCTTCATTACATGCTATAAAGCCAAATGAATAAGATATTAATAATGAAGAAAAAAAATCATATTTGTTATAACAAACTACGAGGGTCATTCAATAAGTTCTACCTCCTCCCTCATAACATCGCTAAGGCCTAAAAAAAGAGTTTGATTGGCCTAACATGACAAAAACAAATAGGGTAGGTCGGTCTGGATTTTTTATTTTTTATTTTTTATTTTTTTAAATCACCTACTTTTCATCTCGATGGGGGACTTAAAATAGCCGAAAATGAAAGCAAACAGTCAGAAACTTTAATACTTTGTTCAATTTTTATATATCTTTTTTTTTTTTTTTTTTATTTTTTTTAAATTTAATTTTAGGCCTAATATCAATGTCAACCTCATGACATTTATCATGATTATAGCTCCGAATCATAGCTACAAATGTGTAGTAAATGATAATGGATATCTGTTTTACTTTTGTTATGACGCGGTCAAAGCCAGAGAGAGATTTTGGACAACGGACACAGAAAATTACCTTAAAAATATACACATGTTTTCGGGTGTTTATTTTGGTATTGTATGGTTAAATATAAGAGCATGATTTAAATACTGAAAATGGAAATGAATGAATGATATCTGAATATATTACAGTATTATCATGTATAGATAAGATTGTAAACAATATTAAATCTTGTAGGCTTGCAAATAATTTACTATCAACTCAAATGTATTGCTATGCCTTTGGCATACCAGAATACTGCCATTAGTCAAATTTTTGTTGTTACAACTTTTAAAAATTTGACTGATGGCAAAAAGTCACAATGATGCCTCGAATGTTAAATCTTTACCATAATAGTCACTTTATGAGTTTTACTTATGTGCAACCTTCAGAATAGTCAATCAGGTAGTCAATGAATGGTTGTTCTGACCTGGATCTGGCTAATCAGAGGGCATTTTTTCCAAACTAATCAGTCAACTTTATTGTTTACAGTCTGTTAATGAGACATCTGACATTTAGAACGGTTATAATTGAACAATAGGTATGTTTTGCCTCTTACAATTAGCCAATTGAAAAGCACTTCGGCAATATTTTGCTGTTTTTCATCCGTTTCTGTCACACTAAATCAAGGTTTGGTTCTCACTGCATGTCTGGAAACGTACAACAGTACTCATATCAATTTACATTGGATTTGTAGCTGAGGTTCCAAGCTACAATCGTGTGATATTTGATAAGACTGGCCCATATAATAATAAAGTTATGAGGTAGGAGGTAGAACTTATTGAATGACCCTCGTATAATTTCAAACAAACGCAACATATGAAGATGAGAAGGGTTATGCATCACATACCTACCTACAGGGTGAGTCAAAAAGACTGCAATAGTGGAAAGAAGCCATTTTGTTTTCAAAACCAAAATGAATTTTAAAACTTTTTAAACGTTGCAAGAATGATGTATTTAATCCTAACTTTGTGTGAAAAAAATGAAGTCGATTGCATTTTTTGTTTGTCTTTGGTGACCCTCTTTGCTGCACAACCAAATGTACCTGTTTGTCCACGAGCACAGTGATTTTCATTTGAAATGGCATACATAGGATTTTCATATTTGAATATCCCGCCAACAAAAAAAATGAAAAATTTCAGTTTTTTATTAAAATTTGGAACATTATACGCTTTCATAGCATGGGTATGATTATAATTGATTACGCTAACTCACGTGTAAACAAGAAAGGATGCATCAAATTCCAATAACATCACAAATGAACTCAAGTTTCCAAATTTGAATGAGACACACATTTTGCGATTTGATGCATATTTTGGGTATCTCGTGGACAAACGTGTGAAATGGGTGCTGGTCAAAAGGTTCACCAAAGGCAAACGGAAAATGTAATCGACTTCATTTTTTCACACAAAGTTAGGATTAAATACATCATTCTTGCAACGTTTAAAAAGTTTTAAAATTCATTTTGGTTTTGAAAACAAAATGGCTTCTTTCCACTATTGCAGTCTTTTTGACTCACCCTGTATCTATATATTTTTTTGGGGGGGGGGGCAAAAGGGGGAAAGTTTTTTTTTTAGGGGGGGCATGAAAAAAAATGATGCGCACATTTTTTGTGCCATTTGACGCTTAAATTGTCAAATTTGGTCTAATACTACGCGCAAAATGTAGCTGTTTTATGCTAAAATTGTCAACATTTGGTCTATTTTTAACCTAATTTAGTAAGAAAATGTGCGCACAGCGTGGAAAAAATTAACTAAATTGAATTTTTGTTAGGGGGGGGGGGGGGGGGGCAAACAAATATTTAGTGCCGCCAGGCATCTAGCAAAGGAAATACTCATATGACTGTCAACTTTTGTCTAGGTAGGAATTACACACTTTGTGGACTTAGAATATATTTCTAAACCCTAACTCCATAGAGAGGATCACATAGTCCATTCAATGAGGCAGCTCAACATCTACCGTAAACCACTACACCCTAAACAAACATAACAAACCTCTACCCATTTTTGGAAGGTAACAGGTTCGAGCCCCGCACCAGCTCACATCCTTGCCTTTTAAGTTGGGATATTGTTAGAGACTTGTTGTGTTTGTTTGGGTTATGGAACTTGCGTTAGTTGTGCAGCATAATTATTTCAACCTAAAAGTGTTGAAGTTGGGAAAAAAAGTCCAGTGGTCCATGTAAGTTGTCACAATGCCTACACACTATATCCGGAAAATGGGGCGATGGCACAATAAGGGATAGGGGGTGTGGGGAGGGGGAGGGGGGCAACTGCTCCCTACGCCACTGGTCTGTGGAGATGGAAGATCCTGCTTCCTTAACATGTGGTAATGATGGTCTCTGTCCTCCCCACACTGTGGAGGTATAGACCCTACACTGATCTGTTGGCCCCGGTGGTGCATCACACACACCCAATCCCATCCTTACGACATGAAAAGAATAATCTTAATACAATCTCAATTTCTAAAAAAGGGAAACTTAGGAGCTTCAACTTGCCTTGAAAAACAGCAAATTTAAGGATTTTAGACCCATACATTGAATTTACCAAAAATGGCTATGAAAAGGGGTCATTCATTTACCAGACTGGTGAAGAAATGAAACCCTATTTGGCAGCACATCCCTGTGAGTGACCCTATATCTATCCACCCCCGGGGTACTGTATAAGAGACTCGTAGAGGGCATTGTTGATCACACATGTTACTATGCAATATACCTAACATTTATAAGCCTATAGAGTATATTCAGAGCATCTTTGTTGAATACTGACGTTGATTCAACGTTGTTGAAAAAAGAGTTGTACAAATTCATGTTTACAACAATCAGTCTTGAGCTAATTTGCATATTTTACTTGGCCATATAGCCAAGTAAATTATGCAATTATACTAATGAGCTAATTTGCATTATTTATTCATTGACACCTATTTAATATTTTGTTTGAATTAGTTGATGTATTTTTAACACCGATTGCATGTGTATTTGTAAGATTTTATATAGGCATATTTTTTCACCAAATAATAATAATATAATAATAATAATAATCAGTATTCATATAGCGCCTTTTCCAAATGGCTCAAAGCGCTGTAATTTTGCTGCTGGTGAATCATCAGAATCACGTCGCATCAACTAGGGTGCTGCCAATTTCTAGCGCAAACCTATCCGCACTTAGATTGTAACATCCACCATTTTTCAATGCAGCTCCCCAAATACCATTGGGTCGTGGAAGTTTTTGATAACCGAAACAACTGATCACCGATTTTGAAAGCAGGAGGAAACCGGAGATCCCGGAGAAAACCTGCAAATGTTTAAGACAGCACTACCTTAGGGAAGTGATTGTTCACAAATTAAATGCACATACGTTGTATAAAAACACATTCATCAAAGAGTCGGGTACAGGATTTCCCCGGCTGCCAAGGAATGACAATGCGAAGAAGAATTCAACAAAGTTTCAGTCAAATTTCTACTATATATCAACCAAATTTTAACCAGTTTATATTACAGTGAGTTCAGAACTACAGATGGTTCTATTTTAACCAGTATTTATCATAGTGAGTGCTGATGGTTTTATTTTAACCAGTTTAAATCACAGTGAGTGCAGATGGTTCTATTTTAACCAGTTTGATTTATCACAGTGAGTGTAGAACTGCAGATGGTTCTATTTTAACCAATATATATCATAGCGAGTGCTGATGGTTTTATTTTAACCAGTTTAAATCATAGTGAGTGCAGATGGTTCTATTTTAACCAGTTTAATTCTTAGTGAGTGCAGATGGTTCTATTTTAACCAGTTTATAGTTTGCCTCCACACTCTTTATTTTAGTGATACGGGGACTGTAGTCCCTGTCCGTCCGCAGTTCGTAGCAGATAATTGTTTTTATTACAGCTAAGACAGGGAGGAAGGGCGCAATAGAAAATAGTTTATTCACGGTTAAGCTTGCGCATTAGTGAATAATAGCATTTCTATTGTGATAAAAATGTTCTTTTGACGAATCCAATAAATCGTACTTACTAGTTACGTTTCGACTCCTTACTGAGCTGGAGTCTTCATCTGACTGGCAACCTTCTGATTTGTCCTATTGGTTTTATAGGCACGATTCTCGCCGATAGAGGGCGGAGTTTCAATCAGTTGGTCGTAAATGTTATTCAACTTGTAAGCCCCCTCGTCCTTATTCATTGTGTCTTGTCCTCGCCTGCGGATCCAGATGGCTTCTTTGAGCCATCTCGTGGTTTTATGTCCTTCTTTGTCAATGATTTTGGCCTCGTCCCAATTTATGGCATGATTAGTGGCAGCCACATGGTCCGTGATGGCCGATTTGTGTTGTTCGCCTACTGACGCCTTTCTCACTGCCCGTGTGTAAGACCTAGCCTCAAATTTATCAACCTCAGTTTTATGTTCTTTAAGTCTTGTCCCGAATAAGCGACCGCTCTCTCCTATGTAAGTGATGAAAAAACTTACACCAAGTTAAAAAAGGATCCTACTGCATCATACAAAAGACAGTTAGTTTCCATCATAACCAGACTTGAGAAAGAGGAGAAGATCACGCCAGCGGACAAGAAATACTTGTATCCTACAGCAGAAAATGTCCCGCGTATCTACGGTAGCCCCAAAATTCACAAGGAAGGCACTCCACTTCGTCCCATTGTTGACTGCATCGGTTCCATCACCTACAATGTGTCCCGATCATTGGCGGACATTCTCGGTCCATTAGTTGGAAAGACTCAACATCATGTCCTCAATTCCAAACAACTCGCGGATGATTTAACTGACATTACAGTCGAGGAGGAGGAACTACTTAATTCACATGATGTCATATCGTTATTCACCAACACACCGATCAACTTGACTCTCGAGATCATAAAGCAGAGACTGGACGAGGACAAAAATCTTGGGGAAAGAACGCGCCTCTCTGTCGGAGATTTGATGGAACTCATCAAGTTCTGCCTCACCACCACTTACTTCAGCTTCAAGGGCATCATATATGTGCAAAACGCTGGGGCCGCCATGGGCAGCCCACTTAGTCCCATTGCAGCAAACCTGTTTATGGAATGGCTTGAACAAAAAGCCATGGCTACTGCTCCGTTAAATTGTAAGCCAAGACTATGGAAGCGATATGTGGACGATATCTTGGAGATTGTGAAGAAAGGAGAAGTGGATAATCTAACAGAACACCTCAACACCATCGATCCTACGGGGAACATCAAGTTCACGTACGAGGAAGAGGAAGAGGGTCGCATTCCTTTCTTAGACACACTAATAATCAGGAAGCCGGATGGCAGCACAAAACTCTGCATTTACAGGAAGAAAACCCACACAGACCAGTATCTACAATTCACATCCCATCACCCCCTCCATCAAAAGTTGGGCGTCATTCGCACACTTCTCGACAGAAAAGACAGTCTAATAACAGAAGACGAGGACAAGCGGGAAGAGGAGAAAAAGTTAGAAATCGCGTTAACCAACTGCGGCTATCCCAAATGGTCCATCCAAAAAGTCGAGACTGCAAGAAACCGCAAAAAGGAGAACAAAACCAACACAAAGAAAGACGACGCCAACAAATCCAAGGGCCTGGTAGTCATCCCCTACGTCCAGGGATTATCAGAGAAAGCATCAAGAGTGTTTAAGAAACACGGCTTCGCCACGGCTATGAAGCCACACACGACGCTTCGGAAACTGTTAGTCCACCCAAAAGACAAGCGGGACCCAGACCATACTCCGGAAATTGTGTATGAAATTCCGTGCAACGGTTGTAAGAAAACTTACATAGGAGAGAGCGGTCGCTTATTCGGGACAAGACTTAAAGAACATAAAACTGAGGTTGATAAATTTGAGGCTAGGTCTTACACACGGGCAGTGAGAAAGGCGTCAGTAGGCGAACAACACAAATCGGCCATCACGGACCATGTGGCTGCCACTAATCATGCCATAAATTGGGACGAGGCCAAAATCATTGACAAAGAAGGACATAAAACCACGAGATGGCTCAAAGAAGCCATCTGGATCCGCAGGCGAGGACAAGACACAATGAATAAGGACGAGGGGGCTTACAAGTTGAATAACATTTACGACCAACTGATTGAAACTCCGCCCTCTATCGGCGAGAATCGTGCCTATAAAACCAATAGGACAAATCAGAAGGTTGCCAGTCAGATGAAGACTCCAGCTCAGTAAGGAGTCGAAACGTAACTAGTAAGTACGATTTATTGGATTCGTCAAAAGAACATTTTTATCACATATTTATGAACAATCCTGATGAATCTATATCAAGCATTTCTATTGTTAGCCAGAATCCCTGGATTAGGCTTGCATGAATATGCAAAGGTTATTCAAGCGGGAAGCTTGAAGGAGCCCTGGCGGGCGTCCGTCAGTGATCGTTCTGTCTACACGCGAACTGGACGTTTAGATTTTATTTCTATGCTGTTTAGCATATTGTTTCCGTATAACAGATAGTATTAATGCAAGTGTTTTCTTTTTATTAGATGAGTAAATCTGCATTCACTCACAGAGGGACAGTTAGCGTAGAATGTGCTGGAAATCTGAAGGTGAACCTGAAAGGCATATAAGATAGGTGTCTCAGTTGGTAAGGAGAGAGGTATTAATTAGGAATTCGGTGGCGCATCATACATCAAGTTTTGAGGTATGTGTCTATTCTTAATTCGGCCTAGCATTAATAGGCCTTCTACCGTCACCGATCCTGTCCGTCCGCAGTTCGTAGCAGATGAACGACGTAGCCCAATTTTATGTCGCATATAATTGTTTCTATTACAGCTAAGACAGGGAGGAAGGGCGCAATAGAAAATAGTTTATTCACGGTTAAGCTTGCGCATTAGTGAATAACTTTTAATATCCTGTTTTTCCACGGCAATAACAGATGCGCTGCCTACGTATGCCGGCTCGCGTTAGTTTGTTTATTGGTACTGCAGCACTTATTATGTTATATGATTATTATGTATGCTTTTAATGTCTACAATAAATTGATGTTTATATAATTTGCTCAACGTAGAACGTCTGAGTATCCATAAATTATTAGCCTCTGGTGTGGTGGTTTCTGAGGATATATTTGTGTGAACCGGGCTAAAGATGATCCAATGTTTTCTTTTGACAAATATGAATGATCGATGTTAAAACCACAAATTTTGTTTAAAGTCCAATTGAATCCAAATTCCTCTCCAATATTAGGGCGGATTTTCACAATCATAAATACCACCCCCACCCCACCCCAACCACCGAAAAAACCTCGAACCCCCCCCCCCCCCCGAAAACCCCCCCAATAATACTTTAAAAAACCCAACCAACAATATGTCGCAGGGTGGGATTATTTAGTGTAGTCTGGTACGGTTTGGATCGTGACATTTTTGATACAGCTCTGTAAATTGGCACATATACTCTTTGAAATATACCTAATCATGTTATAAGGGGTGCCAAAAAATCAGACGTTGTTATTGTGGTCATTGGCCATGCCCATTTTTTAAATAATGAATACATTATGTTTTACTAGTAAACATGTCGTGTTTGGTATCAAATTAAAGCTTACAATCTATACATGATACTCTGTGACTAAATAATATCAATGATTTATGTAATTATGAGACACGCCACTTATAAGGGGGTTTAAATATTGATCAATATAAAAACTGCAATAACTGTTATTAAATTAAAGCTTATCTGAAGAAGATAGGTAGTATAGGAATTCATAAATATCTGTAGTATGCGAGGTTACAGACAGACCAATAATGAGTTTTTACATAAACCACGCCCACCTTTTTCTCACAATAGGACCTTTGTTAAATGCAAAAACACACACATTTTCAACTTTACGAAGCAGTTCAGAGATATGGTGCACGTACTATTTCTGAAAATACCAGTATACGCATCGACCACACCTTTTAAATGTTACACCCGCCCCCCCCCCCACACACACATCTGCACAGGGTACATGATATTCCGGCTCTTCGACACTTGCAGCTGCGGGAACAATATGGCTGGCTCTTGCAGCCACATTTGAGTAGTTCTCAACAGGCCTTTGATGCACCAAGGAGTGTCTTCCAGAGTGGCAGAATACTGACAAGTCGACATCTTTAAAATAGTGAAGTTGAACAACTCTTCTTTGATCTTAGGATCTCTTAGAAAATCTCGAAAGTTTCTGGAGAGTTTGGTATGGCCTCCTACTTTTCTACGAATTCCTTTCCTTTACTTGCTGTTTTGTCTTTGATATCTTTAGATCTCTTGAAAAGAGACATTGAATTCTTCTAGATTGTTTGATGAATGGATACATTCTTATCCACAATTACCCCCTTTACATATTCACGATACGTGGTGTTCCCGATATCTTTAATGTTATGTATAGTTGAAATAACATTCTCGTTGATACAGTTCCGAGTGTCTAAGGCAAGAAATTCTGAGTGTCTAAGGCAAGAAGTTCCGAGCAATCCTCCGGAAAAGAGTTTACCCATTGTTGAACTAAGGCTATTGACCCTGTTGTTGAAAGACTTCCTGGGTAGACATGCCTTGTTCATGCTGGTTGAAACTCAGGCTAACATCTTCTGCATTATTACTAAGTTAGCACTCAAATTGTGAATGCAACCTCATTTGCTCGGGTCCAGCCACCATCCATCTTCTAAAGGCAGATGGATTTCCTGTAAGTCCCACTGCACCACATAGACCTTTCATTGTGGCATTGTTTTGTTCATGAGCTTGGTGCATTGACTTATACGAGAATTTGTCAGCAGCCAGGGTCAGCAGCCAGGTCCATTGAACAAACTTTGCAAGGCAAATATAGTGGTTGATCAATAATGTAACTCCCTGGATTGAGGAAGTTTGTGATTTGCATTTGCAATTCCATCCCGTGTTTGACCATAGCGATTGTCGCAGCCTTCTCGTAGAACAACGGCAGAAGAACATTAATGGCAGGTGGGTCATCCAGCACAGCTTCTGACGCTGCATGGAATGCAGACCATGATGCCATGAGACGTAGTCATCTTTTTGAAAACTGTGTTTTGCTTAATTTTCGATCCATTTAGTCTCCTCGGCCTTTGCCATATGTAGTTGATTTTCCACTTCAGTAAGGGTTACCTTAGGAACAAAAGTATTGGAAACTTTGCAAGACACTGCGGGCGCCGGGTACAGTAGTATAAACTGTCAGGCAGAGAGTATTTACTTGATGGAAGATCTGATTCTATCACAATGGGTTCCCTACATAATACCTGGTTTGAACGTGGTTTGAAATTGAAAGATACTAATTCCCTTGCCGTGAAATGAGCATTGAGCAATAATGTGTAGATGTTGGGTCATAATCTGAATTATCAAAAGCTCCTGATGTGAATATAACAACAACGTACATTAATCTATGGGATAAATGCGCATTGTTAAATGTATTATACAAAAAGAAGGAAGATACTGGTGGTCGTCATGCGTCACATTGTGGCCTTTTTTGTGTTCGCATTAATCAACTTTAAAATGTTATAGCTCTTGAAGCATCAGACATAGATCATTTATTTTTTCACACAATGTTTATATACTATCTGGGTAAATATTTAGATGATCTCATCTATATATAATACTTTATTGGGTCAAGAGAAATTAAAGGAAAACGCCGTATCGGTGAAATAAATTTAATTTATTTTATGTTTTTGGTGGACAAGTTAACTTGGCCACCATAGAGACCAGTTGGTCGTAATAAAACCGAAAATACCTCCAAATTCAGTTATTCGGTGCGAAATTAATATTTTTATTATATTTTATATTAAATGCGTCTATTCCCGTTAATAATATGGTGCTCTAATTTACAATGTAGTCTTTAAATAATAAATAAATATCAAAATAATTTTCGATTTAGTTTATTGAGTGAGAGTCTGAATGATGTATATTCATTGTAACTCCATTGAAAGTAATGAGAATGTGTTGGTGTAGTGGAGGTATGAAGTTACTCCCATTTCGGAGTGTCTGCGCCCGTCGCAAAAACTCCAAAAATGGAGTTTCTGCGCATATACGCAAAAAATTCCAAAATCGGAGGATTGTGCGCCCGTCGCAGAAACTCCAAAAACGGAGGTTGTGCGGACTCTAAGAGAAAAAAATCCCTCTATAGAGAGAGAATTTTTCCTCCAAAAATGGAGTTTCTGCGCATATACGCAAAAAATTCCAAAATCGGAGGATTGTGCGTCCGTCGCAAAAACTCCAAAAAAGGAGGTTGTGCGGACTCTAAGAGAAAAAAATCCCTCTATAGAGAGAGATTTTTTCCTCCAAAAATGGAGTTTCTGCGCATATACGCAAAAAATTCCAAAATCGGAGGATTGTGCGTCCGTCGCAAAAACTCCAAAAACGGAGGTTGTGCGGACTCTAAGAGAAAAAAATCCCTCTATAGAGAGAGAATTTTTCCTCCAAAAATGGAGTTTCTGCGCATATACGCAAACAATTCCAAAATCGGAGGATTGTGCGTCCGTCGCAAAAACTCCAAAAAAGGAGGTTGTGCGGACTCTAAGAGAAAAAAATCCCTCTATAGAGAGAGATTTTTTCCTCCAAAAATGGAGTTTCTGCGCATATACGCAAAAAATTCCAAAATCGGAGGATTGTGCGTCCGTCGCAAAAACTCCAAAAAAGGAGGTTGTGCGGACTCTAAGAGAAAAAAATCCCTCTATAGAGAGAAAATTTGTCCTCCAAAAATGGAGTTTCTGCGCATATACGCAAAAAAATCAAAAATCGGAGGATTGTGCGGCCGTCACAAAACTGTGGTCGGACTCTAAAAGGAAAAAAATCTCTCTAAATTGACGAATGGTAGGCCTATTAAGGCAAACATTTTCAAAATTACAGTTCAAATTTAAAAAATAAGAACTCATCATCAGTAGGCGTTAAACTATTGACTAGTCAGTTTAAATTAATAAATATAGCTATTATAGGCCTATTATTTGATTCAATTCCAAACATTCTGTGAATTCTGAATGTGTTTTCTTTAGAGTCCGCGGAACCTCCGATTTCGGATTTGTGCACCCGGCGCAGAAACTCCAAATTGGGAGTTTCTGCGCATAATACGCAGACCCTCCGAATTCGGAGTTTTTGCGACGGGCGCAGATACTCCGAAATGGGAGTAACTACATACATGTGTAGTGGTTGAGATCACTGCCTATCACGCAGAAAACCCGGGTCAAATCCGCGTGGAGCCACTTTTTATTTTGTATAATACATTGGTACTTTTTGATGTTCCATTATATTAATTAATTACAATATCAATAGTTTGTTTTATTAACGAGACTTTTTTTGGTGGTACGATTGAGCACTTTATTTAATGTTATTTTTACAAAATGTGTCATAAATTACGTCGTTCGACTCAGCTGAGGAGCACTTTATTTAATGTCATAAAAAATAATGATGTTCCATTAAGGCATTATATATTAATTACTTACAATATCATTAGTTTGTTTATTAACGAAACTCTTTTTTTTGTATCTATTAATAATTTTTTGTTTTTGTTTTGTTTAATGAATATAAAATTATCACGATTTTCTTTTTTTGATTCGGCTGTTGTGTTGTTTTGTTCGTGATTTATTTTTACAGAACGATTGACTAATTAGTCCTGACGCCCCGGGAAATCCAAGTAATTTTGTTGCATTTTTGAATCTGTCATAAATTACGTTTTTCTCGTAATTAATAAACATTGGAATTTAAATTAAATTATAAATTATGATATTTTTTCTTTTAATTTTTTTTCTCCATAAACTTCACCACATATCGCTCACATAACGTCTCAGTGATTTCCTTCCAGAAACAACACACTAGTGATCCTCTTGCCGACTTCCACAAAATTCAACAGATCCATTCCAAGTCTTCTCATCCTTTTGACACTAAAAACACTTGTCCACCCAGTTTTTTAGAAGACCTTGTTTAAGTTATTCCTATAGTAAATAAAGTATGTTAAATTCATGTAAACCTGTCGAAATGGGTACTGTGCGATAGACAATTTTGTTAGCTTTAATATGAGCCTATACATAACAAAATTGATGGTTCTTATTGATTTATAAAGACGAAAGATTGAAAAGGGGTATATACGAATCGCAATTATGACGTTTTGACGAAAATGACGTCATCGCATGGTCAACATTTTTGGCACCTAAATTGTGTAGTACAGCCGAAATAATATATACGTACCAATTTATAGAGCTGTATCAAAAATGTCACGATAAGGCCTTAAATCTACCGTACCAGACTACACTAATTTACGAATTCCGTCTGTTGTGTGTTTATCAGATTGATTGTTGTATAGATGGGGTGTCAGGTGACGTCACACCGGGCAAAACGTGGCTAGTTGCTATTGTTCTTTGCCCGGCAGTTTGCGCGCGCATCATGTTTTGTTTAGGACCCGTGCTTTTAAAACTCGCGCCAAATCATTATAAAGGGCAATACGGCATAGCGGACAGTGTTGTGGTCATATGCTGTTCCCTCAAGCGTGTATCGACAGTCCAGTCCCTTCGCCCGTTGCGTTTGATGATAAACATTGGATGTAAACAACGGTCACCTCATCTATAGTTCAACGAAATGGTCGTGTGGGTAAACTCGTAGATAAAATCAATTGACACGATGAACACAATTGATTGAATGCCCGATAAATATCCTCTTATTTATTAATGCTAAGATGGATGATGAAATACATATTAACTTGAAGATAAACTTATACTTGAACACTTGAAGATAGAATTACAAATACTATAATAATTAAACTTCTGGAGATGGAGTATGACTGAATCGTTTACAGTTTACCTGATCGAAAGTAATTCAAACTCTCCTTACAAATACATGGGTGGTTTAAGTAACGTAGTCACCTAGTTACTTGGTAAACATGTATAAACAAAACCAAAATAAAAAATTGAATGAATCACTCTAACACAATACCAAATACAACTTTAAACTTAATGAACTGGTGAAAGAGATTACTGTGGCAGTAACGCTTTGAAGTACACAGACGAGTTGATTGGCTTACACTTTCAAGTAGACTTCCCAGAACTTAATAAAGAACCAATCCTAGGGATTAGGATTAGGTGTGAATAGCCAAGACTTAACAATACATTTATAACCTGTTGATGATAACTCCCTAATACAATTGAATTTCAATAAAACTCTTAAGAAGGATAAACTATTAATAAACTATCTATACCCCTTGCATCTGTATCAACTTGAAATCCAAAAGGAATGTTGCACATTAACAACATTGTGGCAATATTTATAAGTTTCTGAATGTAATAATTATAAAAATAGCTAGGACGTATAGAAATAATAGTCTAGGACGGTTCACGGATTTCGCGGCTCGAAATTGATGTTTGAATTCGATCTCGTGTACTATCAGAGAGATGTTAATATAATCCCATAACAAACCGTGATAGATCTTTTTAAGCAAGGGTGTGTATAGATAGTCCACTGATTGTTTCGATTTTGTCTCAAAACAGAATGTGCATAAAATGGCGATACATCCCCTCGTGTCTTAGTTTACTCAGAACCTGATATTTGATTATAAGGATTCATATTGAATCGATTTATAAAGGAATAAATACTAGAATGACTCTGACAAACTGGCGCGAATTAAATGAACAATGACCTTAAAAATACACGGTCTCGAACCCGGCCCCTCTTCATTATCGCGGCAAAGAACAAACCATGCTCTATAGACAGATGACAGCTGAACGAGTGCTAATGTGTATTATAAAGCCATTGTTGAGCGTCTCAAGCGATCGAAATACATGTAGTAAATATTATTTATTTGTTGGCCTATAAGCATGATTTATATTAAAATGGGTAACCATTTTGCACCCACAAAATTGCACAGGATATTTTTGGTGAGTGTAGCGTGTGTTTTTGGAACGCAAATGAAATATAGTTAGCCAGCTCCTGTGTAATTATCCATGACTTATAGACGCACAAGTATCATGAGTATACAGTTCATCCCAAATTCAATTTACCTTGCTTTAATCTCATGACGTACTAGTTAGGCGTATAACTTATTTTGAAGATGTGAGAAAACATTTTGAAATATCGTCCAACATACACTAGCGGCGCAGTCCACACGCGGATTATTAAAGACACGGGTTGTAAACACGTTTTTTTTTGTGTGTGGATGACTTGGAGTCATCCACTGATGTCGAATATTTTCGGATTTGAAATGTTCTATTGTGTTTTTGTTTGTTATGAATACCACGATTGATTGTTACTCAGTACTCTCATGATATGAAGAAATGGGCATTCATCAAGGATTCTACAGTGTTGGCTAATTGAAAAGAGAATGATTGAGTATAAACCACCCGCGCAAATGAAAATCTCAGAAAATGCACAAGATTGATTGTAATTCGCTGGCATAAGTACTCACGCAATCAAAACGTATCTAGTAAGTAAATATTACAATACTATGTTGATAGCTAAAATACGATCTGGCCTCACTGCACACATTTAGATCGAAGTATTATATTATAATAAAAATAAATAAAATAGATCAACATAAGGCTGATGAGGTTCCATAGGGTATCAAATCCAAACAAAAATACCACTATCCCATCACACCAACCGTGAAAGACGTGAACCGCGTATTTTAGTTTTGAAGATACATAAATAAGAAGTATGAATTTAAAACAAATAAATTAAAACCATTTTGATGATCAACTTTCCTGGATTAAAAATAAAAACAATGAAAATATCAATGCCGCAAAGATAGAAATGACAAACTTGACTCAAAACATTATTATGTTGGAATAGAACAAACATTTGAATACATAGCTAATCATTAATTTATGCACAAAGAAAGTGCCTGTTACAACTAAAACAAACAACAACATTGGGAAATAAAGAAAAAAAAGTGCAAGTCAAAAGATAAAAAAACCAACTCACATAAAAATGCAGAATATTTTGTTGATGAATGAATTCTTGGTTTTAGAAGGAAAATCTTTCATGTCTGCGCATAGTGATATAATGAGCCAATATTGTAATAACTGTTGAAGGAATGTGTCCGACCGTCCATTTAAGATTTGTACGCGAACTCCATATCTTTTAAAACGAGTTCACTAAATACCGTCAACACATGATAGCCCGGTGGTTGCGTCTGGCGTCTCTAACGCAAGAGACTATAAGGGTTCTCAGATGTACCACATTCATAGGTATTTTGTTATAAACTACAATCAATTGCCATGCTTATTGGACCATAACAGGCACGTGAAAATCGAAACTTGTTTCTGATAGCCTGAAGTATCCCCTTACTCATATCCCCCCTTCCTCACCGATCAATGTTGCGAGGCCCTGTGCTGATGGTGGGCAAATTGTGGGATTCAACATTGATCAGGGGGGGGGGGAGGGGGAATACTTTACATTACATCTACAAAGTGTTCGAACACTTTTTTCTAACATTGTCTGAGGTTTTTTAAATATCATGTATCACGGTATTCATCATAACTTATGAACCACTCTAACGTTTTAGTACATTTCAACGCATAAATACCGTTTAAAGCGACACGCATAAGACGCACACGGTTAATGTGTATGAATGTTGCACAAATAATTATGTAAAGTAAACAATGATATTACTTACAATAATTACGAACTATATAACCACATAAAGACAGTAAAGAAATAGAGAAATACACAAAAAATGGATCAGGAAATAAGGAGAAAAAAAAATGAAAGAAAATATTATATAAAGAAATAAAGAGAGATGGGAAAGGCACCAATGAAAAATTGAATGTTGCAATGCAATTAATAAATGTGTAATATTATTAAACTAAATGTTGAAGAAATGAAATAGACTATAGGCTGCTGTAAGATTCGAACCCACGACATTGACAATAAAGGTAGAGGCTGAGCTAATCGATCGGTCAATGATTTTTTTTGTTTTGTGAAGGATAGTAGTAAGCTCGGTGGTAAAGTATGAACAATGGTAAAGGTAAACCGTTGCCCGTCTCCTCATTTAAATAACACGCAATGGAACGATTTACCATAGTTAAAAAGAATAAATATATATATGATTGATTCGGTAAATCGTTGATTACACGTGCTTTTGTATGAAGGTAAATCGTAACGATTTACCATTGGCGATTTACCATTGACCCACGTGTATCGTCACGTTCAATAGTTGACGTTTTATTCATTTATATTGAATTCATAATGCCGCAAATATAATATTTATTAAGTAACCATAATAAAACCAATAATACAATTGAAATAATATAAGCCAATTATAACATGCATTTTAAAATTTGAAACACACTTTATACCTGTTGTCTGTGTCCAAAAATTAAATTTTAATATATTAATATATTATTGGGTATATCAGTGAGATAGTACGATGTTCATTATGAAAGAAATTAATAATATTAATATGCCTAAACAATCAAGCTGATGGTATTCATATTCATCTACCCATAAACTATCACGCATTCAGAGCTAAACGATATGTGCATTATGAGACCGTTCCCTAAACATCTATCGCTTTTCTTCTACTTTGGTGTGATGATAGCTCTAGACAATCCCGAGAAGCATGCAAAATTTCAATGGATTTGCTTATATAATAACAGAGTTTTGGGCCGAAAACTGAAATTAGATGATTTTTCAAGCGTTTTTATACATATGTCTGTGAGGTTTTTTAAATATGCGGTATCATGTATAACGGTATTCATCATAACTTATGAGCCAGTCGATCGATATTTACGAGATTTAAATATCTTTTACTCACATAATGTGTAACACATTGTGACAAAATGGTTGCATTTGACAAATTACTTTTTAGGAAACGATCACTTTTATTAATGTTTTTAGTACATTTTAACGCATACATACCGTTTAAAGCGGCACGCATAAGACGCACACGATTAATGTGTATATGAATGTTTGTTGCAAAAATAGTTATGTAAAGTAAACAACGATATTACTTACAACAATTACGAACTATATAACCACATAAAGACAGTAAAGAAATAAAGAAATACACACAAAATGGATCAGGAAATAAAGGAAAGAAAGAATGAAAGAAAATATTTTGTAAAGAAATATAGAGAGATCGGAAAGGCACCAATGAAAAAATGAATGTTGAAAAAATGAATGCAATATAAATGTGTACTATTATTAAACTAAATATTGAAGAAATGAATATAGACTATAGGCCGCTGTAAGATTCGAACCCTCAACATTGGCAATAAAGGTAGAGATAATACAACGCGCTAGCCAACTGAGCTAATCGATCGGTCATTGACGTGAAGGATAGTAGTAAGCTCGGTGGTAAAGTATGAACAATGGTAGAGGTAAACCGTTGCCCGTCTCCTCATTGAAATAACACGCAATGGAACGATTTACCGATTGTTAAAAAGAATAAGTATATATATTATGTTTATTGATACGGTAAATCGTTGATTACACGTGCTTTTGAATGAAGGTAAATCGTAACGATTTACCATTGGCGATTTACCATTGACTACATTGACTCACGTGTATTTTATGTTTATAAACACTGCACAAAAATAAAGTAACCACTTTTTTTCGAGACACCCTGTGTTTAATTCCTAAGACCCTAAATATATTCAAAATATGGGTAAGAACCAGAATTTCCTCTTGCGCATTTTGATACCTCATTTGTTACAATAGCACCAATATTGATGAAGCAGTGGCCATTTGAATAACAAGTGATGCAGTTTCCATTGTTGCACTTAACCCTATTACCTTGAAAAGGGCGTAAACAAAATATAAAGTGTACCTCTTCTTTCTCTCTCTACAGGAAAAGACAATCATAAACCGCACATTTCACATCGTTAATTGTTTCCAACAGCTCACTGTATCTGGTGTGTGAGACTCATCCTTTACAATGACCAGGATCATTTATGGTGTTTGTAAGCCAACACCTGTCTCTCCATACTCATGTGAGATGTTCGGATTATGATTGTCTTTTCCTGGAGAGAGAGAAAGAAGAGGTTCACTTTACTGTTTTGTTTACTCTATTTTCATGGGTATAGGGTTAAGTGCAACAATGGAAACTGTATCATTCGTTTTTCAAATGGCCACCGCTTCATCAATATTAGTGCTATTGTGACAAATGAGGTGTCAAAATGCGCAAGAGGAAATTCTGGTTCTTTCCCATATTTCGAATTTATTTAGGGTCTCAGGAATTAAGCACAGTGTGTCTCGAAAAAAATGGTTACTTTATTTTTGTGCAGTGTTTACATACTTTGCGTCATGTTCAATGGTTGACGTTTTGTTCATTTATTGAGACAAAATGCATTCGTATTTTGGTTTTGATATGATTTATATTGAATTTATAATGCCGCAAATATAACATTTATTAAGTAACCATAATAAAACCAATAATATAATTGAAATAATCTAAGCCAAATATAACATGCATTTTTGAATTTGAAACACAATTTATACCTGTTGTCTGTGTCCGAAAATTATTATTGGGTATCAGTGAGATAGCACGATGTTCATTATGAAAGAAATTAATAACATTAATAGGCCTAAACAATCAAGCTGAAGGTATTCATATTCATCTATCCATGATCTATCACGCATTCAGGGCTATACGTACGATATGTGCATTATGAGACCGTTCCCTAAACATCTGTCGATTTTCTCCTACTTTGGTGTGATGATAGCTGTAGACAATCCCGAGAAGCATGCAAATTGTCATTGGATTTGCTCATATAATAACAGAGTTGTGGGCCGAAAACTGAAATTAGATGATGTTCTTAAGCGTTTTTAAACACAATCATAGAAAAAAGGTGTTCGAACACTGACCCTTATTGCCATGCTTATTGGACCATAACAGGCACGCTATTTGAGTCACGTGAAAATCGAAACTTGTTTCTGGTAGCCTGAAGTATCCCCTAACTCATATCCCTCTCCCTTCCCCACCGATCAATGTTGCGAGGTCCTGTGCTGATGGTTGGCAAATTGTGGGATTTGACATTGATCAGGGGGGAAGGGGGAACACTTTACATTACACCTACAAAATGTTCGAACACTTTTTTCTAGCATTGTGGTCTCAAACTGACACGTTGATGCAGAGCTCACGGACAGTTAACAGTTCCCCTCGTCTGATGCGAATATCAACCAAAATGTACCTTAATTACAACCATATTCGGGCACATATCAAAAAGAAATCGCGCTCTACGCGCTCATGTTTTGAACAACAGATAACTAAACAAAATAGTGTCATGTTATTTGGGGGAATGCAGAACGTCATCAATAATCACGGAAATTCGGCACACCCTTCTGTGAAGATGAGTTGATGATGTGATAAATAAATGACTGAACAAGCGGGTGACCGAAGGAACATCACTAATAAAAATATCCCACAATTTAACAAACAAAAAATAGCAGCATACTATCCGCCAGGCGTGGTTTATGCTATGAATATGTTTGTTAATACATGGGTTTGATATGAATATTGTATGAGGTTTGGAATATTATTATAGCAGCTTTCAAATGTGCAGAAGTAATGGGGCTTCGACACGTTTGTGGCCTTAAAATGTGACGATTTTAGGAGATGTTGACACATTGTTAGGCCCAAAATGCAAGCTTCAGGGGCCTTCGCCCCCTGTCCCCCACCCAGGGGCTTCGCACCCTGGACCCCCATCGTTTTGGCCTTCATTGACGTAGCACCCTGCCACCGCCATTGCTGGGCTGGATAATTGCGCTTCCTCTGCACCATTCCAAATGACAGTCTCGTGGAAGTGGTTCGAGCAGCGGCCATGGGTGCCGAATTTGTAGTAACAACTTAGGTTTACCCCGTTATGATGGCTTCCGTGTTTTGATTTGCGGATAATAACGCTTTTAGCCTTGGAGCCAAAGGCGGGTTTCTTGTATTCGTAGCAAGAGGGACCGTAGCAATAGGTGACCGTTCCCGTGCCACCTATATGGCAGTCTTTGTTGCTATGACATCCTTCCTCGATCAAAATACACTTGAATACCGGCAATTCTTGATCGAAGTGCTCGCTTTGTTCGAATGCGCGCAGTTTCCGGTGTCCGTCTTTTATGTAGCTGCATCCGAAATCTTTGTATCCGTGGTAATATTGCATCAAGTTCATCGCTTTGGCGTATCTCGTAGAGTTATTATAATATTTCATCATTAAAATGTCCCAGATTGCCATGTACTCATTGGAAGTCGGAGACTGCATCGCTTGACCCTCGTCGAGAAGCTGATTGAGGTCATTTTGATTTCGTGAGGCACGGTATCGGTGTCTTGTTTCGTCAGAGCCCCCTTGAATTTCCAAGTAATTCGAAGTCTCAAGATGGGTAATATTGTCTGCTTTAGCCTTAGTAACATCGCGACAGGCACTCACCGCCAATTCCCCAACATCTGTAGGACCGGCCAAATTGACGCATGCCTGTGTATTCAGATCTTTAAAAGAGTAATCTGACTCGGCTTTTGAGAAGATCCATTGTCGGACGGCGACACCAAGATTAGTTTTAGTCACAAAATGTGACCCAAATGTTTTTAAGAAAGTGTCATAAGGCTCCCAACTTTGCGGCAACCAAGGGTTTTGGATAGTCAACGAGAGGCTGTCAAACATATTGATTACGTCATCAGTCAGCTGACTTTTCGAGCTATGAAAGCAGTCTCGATTTAGGTAGGATGCGTTAACATAGGTGGCGACATTAATTGACTGGCCCTTGATATCAATATTCCCCGAAGACATCGATTGTGACTTCACGTTTAGCGTCATGCCAAAAGTGAACCCTCCAATGAGGTCCACGGGAAGTTTTGAATCGCTAGCTATATGATGATAGAAGGCTTCGGTGTTCTCGAAGGTCGATTTATCGTCTATGGTCACTCGTTGCGTTTCCCATTTATAACAACTGTCATCAAATCTCTCGAATATGTGAACGCCACCCATGAGCGAACTGGAAATATCTTTCTCCCGGAGATAAAAGCTCTGGCCGACAGTCGCAGACTCAGTATCGGCATTGGCCACAAGCATGACCACCGGAAAAATGACAACAAAAGCGTTGACGAACTTCATCTGGAAAAATAGAATAAAAAAGAAAGAAATATTTTAATGCGAAGATTCAACTGTATTCAGATAATATATGATCTTTGATAACTTTATTTGATATGACCTCCAAGGTGACCAACGATAGCGGCAAGGGAAAAAAGAAAGATGGTAGGAAGGGAAGAAGAAAAGAAAGAAAGTAAACAGAAAAAAGAAGGAAAAAGAAATATTGATAAAAAAAAAAACGAAGCAGAGAAAAAGGAATATGAGAGGTCACTAGAGATCAATAATGTGAATATTAGCCCATTTTACTTAAATTGTTACGGTTTGCAATGACAGTTCATTAGGAGTCAGTAGAGGTCATTGACCTATACCATGTATACAGGGGTAAAGTGTAAGGCATACTCCTATTTTGATCAGCCTGTAGCATCCTATGTCTTTTGATGAGACAAGAACAAAATTAATAATGACCTTGCTGTCAAAGGTCAGGAAGAGGTCACTTTTGGTAATTGACTTATATAGGACTAAAATTGAACAAATGATCGGATTGTGATCGGACTAACTGCATCTTATGTCATTAGATGAGTTCATATAGGGTATTTAAAGTTTGGGGTCAAATGTCACACAGGGGTTATTAGGGGTCAAAACGTGATTTTCGTTTAAAACGATCTTTAAACTTAGGGAAAACATCAAAACTCGACCGCCCATTGACCGCCGGTTACGTTCGGTTCTTTCAGATCAACTGTCTTACTGGTATGAATATTCACGCATGCAACACTGAACAACCGTCGGTTGACTTAATGCCGTAACCGGACCAATTTACACTATCAATCTGTTACTTTGCGGTCATAATAGCGCACCCTTGGACTTTCGGTATTGATTTTAAAAAGTTAATTGAGCTATAAACAGATTGAAAAAGCCAACCCCAGCGAAAATCAATAGCTGTATTGTACTGGTTATCAACTGAGACTTGAGAGCCCATTACTTCAAGATTTTATTGCTCACGCGTGTGACGAGGCACTTTCAACCGGTCGTGTTCTCCAGAGTGTAACTATTTGAGTTTGACCTCATTATATGTGTATATTATAACAGACGACACGTTTTGTGAGAACCGGCAGGGTTAGGTAACATGGTATCTGTGCCTGTAATCAAATTGGTTCATGTACACAGCGCCCTCTTTAACAGTTGCGACATGCCGCATAAAGCAAGCAGTGAAGCAATAACTGTCAATCATCAGTTAGAAATGAATATTTAGTGCATATTACTATTCATTAGTATCGTCATAACAAGTAATGTAGACGTGTTCCAGTCCATCGTAAAGAAAACTTCTTATTTGAGAAAAATAATAAACTATAATGTAAGCGCACTAATATTTGACAATATGAATTGATTGTAGTGGTCATAAGTGTGAAAATATTGTACTTGTACGAGCATTTGCACCGCCAATGCTTTCAAAACCGTGATTTTTTACACCATTCCACTCCTCTCTGAATAAGTCTATAACCGGGTTCAGTGTAGTCATTGCGCAACGGACGTACAAAGGGGAATCGCACCCGACCTATTCTATGTTCAATTGAATTGGTGCATGACGTTCGATTCATGGCATAAACCGTGTAACCAAATTGGCTTACGATTATCATGACACAGATCATGACAGATGTGCGTTTTCTTTCTGAAAATCTTAAACACAGTTTTAATCATTCCTGCCTGACAAGACGGCAGCTGATGGATAACCTCTATCGGTATTGCCAATTATACTGGTCGCCCGATTCGGAGGAATTTGAGGGATCGTCCAATTTTTAAAGGCATTATGTGACCGTCCACAATGCAGCCTCCACTTAGGTCTAGAAAGACCTAAATGTGTAATTTTTTGCAATCACATGCTAATACTAAATAGGATGGCTTCGCCCCCCCAACAAACGAATTACACATCACATATCCACCAAGACATCTTCAACGAACGACAAAACCCATCCGAGTTGCAGGAACCAATTGCTTGGCCCATCACAGCTATGTAGAGAGTAGAGAAGCTTGATTTATGATCACTATTTAGTGCTGTTAGTGCTAGATATTGTATTCTCCCATGTAGATATCAAGAGTGGGGCAACAACTAAAATAATGAATTAAACCAATAATCATCTTCAGTGGTTTATTATCTGTGATCGTAATTTCCAGGTGCCCTTCAAAGGTATAACCATGGTATCGTAAACAATCTGCGAATGGCACTACCTTGATTCCACTTAATTTAGAATTGCATCACTAGAATGATGATCGAGTCGGTCGGGTGGTGTTTTTATTGGTTTATTTTATCTCAGAAGAAAAAAGATGATTTTGGACGATCCCTAAACCAACGGTGCAATAGATTTTCCGCGAATTGTAATCGACAAAACGTAATGGCGAAATGTATGTACGAACAAATAGGTGTCTAGGATCGTTTCAAAAAGTAGCGCAATGCATTATAATGAAATCATAATTACAATCTCCTTCAGCATATAATCAATTTTTGGGCGATAACCCTATGTTAAAAACGCACAACAATCGAAATATAAAGCATTATAAGTGATATTTGTATTTTGAACTCTATGTAATTTTATTTTCAAATTATTTCATGTACAGTCTTCATTAGCTCAATCGACAGAGCGCCGGCTTCACAATCATGAGGCCAGTGGTTCGAATCCTGTAAATGTTATATGTTTTTCTGTTTGTTATTACACTTTATTTTTAGAAATTGACATAGGATTGCTTATCGTTGAATGATACTTTTTTCTTTCGCAATTTCACTGTGATAAAGAATGTCCTGTAAATATAATTGTGTTGACTATTTCATTGAACTATGGAGTCCCTAGCTAGTCTATTCATGAACATGGTCTGCAAAGAACAATTGTTATGTAAATAAGAAGCCAGTCGGCTTGTCCTTGAATCGATTTTCTTATTTCCTACACACCATCGCGATAGAAATGTATAATACAGCAACATGTGTATGCACAACTTTCGAATTGGCTATAGTCGGCAATATGATTCAACACATAGGGTACGTTGCAATGTTCAATCCTTTGTAAAGTTCAATAGGTAATCGGATTAGGTTATCTCGTTGTTATTCCTTATCCCTCTACTAATTCCATGATCTCATCAACCCGGCCGCGTCCTTATCAACTATCTAATTTAAATATTCATGAAATGCAAATATTGCAACGCCCATCGTACGTCGCTGCCAGACGAAGCCATCCATGATTTGATATTCCGATCTTGTTATACATTAAAATTAATTTCAAATAAAGAATTATTGATATTTCATGCCACACAATAGGTGATTCTGCCTGTCTTAAACCAAATCCGCGCCAGTGTATTAGAAATTAGATTTTTTCAACCATTAATGTGAATAATTTCTGTGCCATAAATGTATTTCAAAGAGATTGGGATCATCATGTCTAATATCCATCTAGACCAGTTGCGACAAACTATTAAGGTCAAGAGAATCGGGGTTTTGTCTCTGGAGTTTCTTATCCCATAATTATTAATATCCCTGGAACCGGGCGGAACAAGCCGGAACGGCGGTTGCCTGGCGGTCGAGTTTTGACGTGATCCCTTAGTGAAATGACCTAGGATCGTCCCAATCAGTCAAAATATTCCTTATGAACATACGCATATACAATACCCTGGTTTTAAAAATCAAACAATATTTGGCGTCACTAGGGGTCAAATTTAAATTTTCACCTTTCTCACGTACGATGCTTCTTGTCTCAGAGGAAATGACTCCGTCGGAATTGGTCAAAAGATTCCTTGGGGCCATGCACATTATCGGGCCTTCAGCGATTACAAGTTACACGTCAAATGGGATATAGAGGGCATTGACCTTAACAAGGGACAAATTTAAGACATGTTCCGATTTCAACCGGACTTGTTCGATACGATCAGACAAGACAAAAAGTAAACCATCATATCCAGGTCAATAATTGTCAAGAGGGTGTCTTAGGGGTAAAAATTGGAATTTTGAATCCATTCACTTAGAATTCCTCTTATCTCAGAGGAAATGACTGATGACCGTCAGAATTGGTCAAAAGGGTGCATACACATAATTATAAATGTCTGGGAATCACTAAGGGTCATTGACCCATTACAGGGGTAAAATTTAAGACATCCTCCAATTTGAGACCGGATTTGTTTCATAGTGTGTGGTTTGATAAGGCAAGAAATAAAGTAAACCATGAACTTGGGGTCAAGGGTCAGAAAGAGGTTCCAGGGTAAAATGTAAGACAGGCCCCGATTTTGACCATAATCAACCAAAAGTACCCTTTTATGAACCACTACTCAGACCGTAAAGCGCAAGGGGTCAAATGTCACACAGGGGTCATTACAGGTAAAATTGACTTGTTTTTGAGCCTAGAATGATACTTCGTCTACAGATTGAATTCATTGACCTCAATAGACACATCGTCTTTTACCGGTGCAACAGGGTGTTCACAGATTTTAGATAAGAGGTCAGGAAGGTTTCAAAAGGTCAACACTTGAAGAACAAGACTTTATCTGATGTGAACGAAATGTGTTGCATATTGTGCAGTTCGATTAAACAAGAAAAAATGTCAAGCATAATACCCGGTTCAAAGGTTTAAAAAGGGTCAATAGGGGTCTTTTTGTCAAAATCAAATTATTTCAATCAAAATGCTACTTCAATCAAAATGCTACTCCTCTGAGAGTAAATGACTGATTAGAAATGACTGGTTAGAATTGGTCAAACGATTAGTTTGGTCTATACATAGTTTGTTCAGCGTCTAAAAATGACCGTTCATGGGCTCGGCGCCTTAAGATCTAGCGGATTCACCCAGCAATTATTGTACATGGAAAAACAACCTAAGAAGACGCGACATCGGCAGCGCAATATCATCATTGATAAAGTGTACCCTAATTGAAAAAATCAAAAAAAATATTTTTGACCACAAAATCAAGGCAAACAAAACTTTAAATGATTGCGCTATTTCTTTGCTACCATCTGGAAAAAAAATCACGCTATTTGATGATACCGTTAAGTAAATATGACTATTTCTGTACGGCCATGTGTTTTGAACTGACCACCCAAAAAGGGTGGCGGCGTTGCATTTTTGGTGATGAATCATTCATCTCTCTCTATTAACTCAACAACTAAATGTGGTAGAGCTATGGTTGAGGTGTCATGTGGAAGCCTATTTATCTAGCTACATTGTGTGAATAAATCAGGTATTTCTATAACTGTTTGGCTGAGATATGATTGATTATATTTCGAAAGTCAGGGGTGGCGGCGGTGGCGGTGGCGTTGTGTACAATCTCTATGGGGAATATAGAAAATGTTCCCAATTCGACGTTCAAATTACAATAACTCCTCATCTCTGTATGGTAAAAACATGATTTTGCTCTCATTTTATAGATTGTTTTATATTCTATAAGTTTCTGTTTCAACAAACGTGTTAACTATTACGTAACAATTGTAATCACGAATCGATTGCATTGTCCTTGGCTTTTTCCCTATTCACTACACAGTGAACTTGCCCTAATTCATCGGTTTTACATACATGACTATAACAACAAAAATATTCAACCGATTATAGCAAAATTATACATTTTTGGAAAGCTCTCAAATAGGGGAATTCAAAAATCTCGCTTAAAATGGGATAGGGTGAATAGCCCAAAAAATATATGTGTAAACTCTAATAAATTTGAAATGTAAACGTTTGTGCTCATTTACTTCCCGATATGGTATATTTCAACAAGTTACCATTGACAACCATTATGTTCTGATGGGTAAATTGCATGAGGAACTAATATGCACAGTAAAATGATGATTGGATTAGGAATAAAACAAATATTGAGCTTTAATCAAAATATGAAAAAAAATCGATATTCTTTTAATATTCTTAATCACAACATGTTACCATTAGGTCCTATGCAAATTCCAATCGCATATTTAGATTCCTTGTGAGATTACCGTTTAGAAAATATATACTTGTTATGGGGTAGAACAAGTAGTTATTGCGATATGCTAATTCGAATCTCAGATGGTGTAAAATGTAAAAATCTGGACATGCAACGGGAAGGGTGGCGAGTTCAAAACACATGGTCGTACAGGAGCTATTTTTTCACCTAAAACACGGTTTTTAATTTCAAGCTTAACGAGCTTAATAATGTTTACTAGGATTATACATCTTGTTTATTAAAAGAATTAAGTAGACAATACACTTGTTCAAAATTGTCTCCTAATAGATTAATACAATAGACAACTTTAAGGCCTATTTATGACACAATTACCACACTTTAATCATTTCATAACAAAGGAATTGATCCTTTCGCTGTCTGTATTGTAATTTTTTATTGGTCGTATCTTATGAAATATAATGGTCAAGATCTGGAAAGCGTGTTCGGACGTTAAATTGGTCACTTTTATTCAAAACAGCGTAAAATAAGTTTCCCTCAACCAATCTAAACCAGATAAAATTCATATTAAAGCTAATTGATTTGTCTTTATACCGTAGTATATTGTTTTGAAAACAAACGAATACTTTTTCTAAAAAGAATCGCTGAAGTTGAGTACACTTTTTTTTTGACTCACCCTGTATATAGGAGTAAAAGTCCATACTTACTCCAATTTGGATCAGATTTCTTGCACTCTATGTCTTTTATTAAGACAAGAAAAAAGTGAATGACATTGGGGTCAACTGTCAGGAAGAGGTCATTAAACTAGGTTACTAACTTTTATATAGGGGTAACATTTATGACTTGCTCCGATTTTAACCGGGATTTTTGCATCATAGGGGCATTCGACAAAACGAGAAAAAAGTTAGTCATGAACATTTGGTCAGATGTCAGAAAGGGTCACTTTTTACCGATTTTGACCATATTCAGCCAAAAGTACCCTTTTATGAACCACTACTTAGGCCAAAAAGCGCAAGGATAAATGGTTGCACAGGGGTCATTATAGGTCTAAATGGTCTATTTGTAAGCCTAAAATGCTACAAATTAAATGCATTGACCACAATATTGACACATGTTTTGTCCTTTACCGGTGTACAGGGTGTTTTGATTAGTTTTTTGATGAGAGGTCAGCAAGGTGTCAAAAACACAGGGCCCAAATTCAATACTCTATCCGATTTTAAGTTACAGTTTCAGTTTCAGTTTTATTTACCAACAATAAATGTACAATAAATTTAAGTAAATACATTGGTGGGCTGACCAAAATCAGAGCAGAGCTCGCAAATAAATTATATTTGGCCACCCATTACTGTAGACTGATGATGTACACATAACGAAATAAAAATATTATTATAATATTATTACATACATAACATTAATAGGGGATAATCAAAAAAAAAAAAAAGTGACAATGAAATATGAAATGAATTGAATTCGCTGGCGATGTGATTGTATGGCAATTCGGTACCACACAATAATGCTACAAAAGACAATGGGATAGCGATCAGGTCGAATGGGTTCTGGAATGAAGTGGGTGGCCATGTGTTTTGAACTCGCCACCCTTCCCGTTGCATGTCCAATTTTTTACATTTTACACCATCTGAGATTCGAATTAGCATATCGCAATAACTACTTGTTTTACCCCATAAAAAGTATATATTTTCTGAACGGTAATCTCACAAGAAATGCAAATATGCTATTGGAATTAACATAGGACGTAATGGTAACATGTTGCGCATTAAGAATGTACAAAGAATATAGATTTTTTTCATATTTTGATTAAACCTCAATATTCTTTTTATTCCTATCCCAATCATTATTTTACTGTGCATGCAATTTACCCATCAGAACATAATAGTTTTTAAGGGTAACTTGTTGAAATATACTATATTGGGAAGTGAATGAGCACAAACGTTTACATTCCATATTTATTAGAGTTTATACATATATTTTTTGGCTATTCACCCTATCCTGATTTAAACGGCATTTTTGAATTTCCCTATTTGAGAGCTTTCCAAAAATGTATAATTTTGCTATCATCGGTTAAATTATACATAATCTTTTTGTTATGGTCATGTATGTAAAACCGATGAATTAGGGCAAGTTCACTGTGTAACGAATAGGGAGAAAGCCGAGGACAATGCAATCGATTCGTGAATCGTGATTACAATTGTTACGTAATAGTAGACGCGTTTGTTGAAACAGAAACTTATAGAAAAATATAGTTAAATTAAAATTATTATAATATAATTGTCCTTTGACAACTGTCAGCCATATAACGAGGTCAAAAGTCAACGCCCTCAACTAATATCTGTGATCTGAGGTCAAAATGATACTCCTCCGAGAGAAAATGACTGGTGATTGTTGAAATTCAACAAAACATACCTCAGTTGTACGTGCAAAATAGTCCTTGCAGCAATATATTCTCCAGTCCTCACAGGGGTCGTTGACTTATACAGTGGTAAAATTTAAGACAAGATGAAACAAGAAATAAAGGTCAATCATGACTTAGTGTCAAATGTCAAGAAGGGTTCAAATCTCAACGATCCGCTATGTAAGTTGCAAATCAGGATTTTAAGTGAATGGATTGATGATTCACATTTTGACCCTAGTGACCCCTTCTTGACCGTTAACCTGGTAATGATGTCATAACAGATCAAACAAGATGAAAAAAATCTGGTCCAAATCTGGTCTACAAATTTACATCTGTAAAGGTCAATGACCCCTAGTGACCCCATAGTATGACATGTCACTTTTACTTGCTGAACACCATATGTGCATGGACGAAAGGAATCTTTTGACCAATTGTGATGGTCATCAGTCATTTCTTCTGAGACAAGAAGCATATTAAGTGATATGGTAAGAAAATTATTAAGAACTGTTATTAATGAGTACACAGCGTTTTTAAATTGACGCTGTTTAAAATGATGTTGTTTAAATTTTGAACAATGTTGTTTAATACACAGTTCCCAAATTTTAAACACGCGCTGTTTAATACATCAAAATACTGTGCAAACAACTTTTAAACAATATTGTTTAAAAAAGTTCAAAATTTCGCGCCAGAGGGGTTTCCTTCCTTGACATAAGGGGCTTGTTCATCATCATGGCGGATGAGTATGTGGCGGAGTTGTTGCGGAACTTGATATGCCAGAATTGATAGACTTTTGACTTGGTTATAATGGTTGACATTTTTTCTTGCCTTTTCAATTCAAACAAGATAACCCCATATTATATGTCACTTTTAATCGCTGAACACCGTACATGTGCATGGATACAAGGAATATTTTAGACTAATTCTGACGGTCATTAGTTATGTCCTCTAAGACAAGGAGCATTTTAAGTGAATGGATTATATTCGTATTTTGACCCCTAGTGACCCGTTCTTTACCTTTGAAATGGTTAAAATGATTGAGTTTTTTCTTGTCTTATAAAATTAAAGAAGATGAAACAAACTTTTTTCAAATCTCGACATGTGTTCATTTTCCCCACTGCATAAGTAAATGGCCCTAGTGACCCTGTTCGACATGTCCCTTTTACTCGCTGTACACCTATATGTTCATGGACAAAGAAATATTTTGACCATAAAAGTCATCTGTCAAGGCACATGAATTTAGCAAAATCCTCCTGGATAAATATGTAGAAGAATTCCCGTTGGAAAGAGATTATTTCCAATTCACTACACATCTGTATAAGGATATAAGATCATTGTAACCAGCCAGATCCGCCGCGGCAATTGTTGGTGAATTTATCAGGGCTCGGTCGTTACGCGATCTCCATTGGATATCATATATAGCGATCCGAGCCCGAAATCAGTGCTAATTTACCCCTAATGGCTTTTGACCCGGTTATAATGAGGTTGATTAATTATTCATGATTTATTTCCTGGAATATTTGTATGGGGATTTGAAGAAGGCATATGTTTTCTACAATTCCATGGACTTGAATAAGCAGATGTTGTAGGAAACATGAATTTATTAATGAGAAGATATTCAGCAACACATTTGGTTAACTCGTATGAATGTAAATAATATGTAATAATATGGGATGGTTGTGACACCATAACCAAGTGTCCTAATACTTCTGGTTGCTAGTGTCGTTAGACATGTCAAGGTGCCGAACTCGGCATCGATGCAAAGTACTGAATCGCTGTCTTCTCGATAAATCTGGGCTTGAATCGTAATCTTGCAAATAATGAATAACGAAATATTTGCCTCAATTTGAGCTGAAATAATGTGACTGGAACTCGATATCAAGTTTCAATGGCCAAATGGTTTGGTTAATATAATTACACTTAGATTATTATAACTGACAAACAATGAGTAGGGCCGGGCCGTTGAAGAAATAATCGATAATATTTTGAAGTTTTAAGTTTTAAAAAGTAAAGAAAATATGAAAAAGGTCTAAGAAAACCGAAGACGATCTGTTTGAATTCCGTTGCCACGTGTTTAAATATCAGCATATTGCAGCTGACAGTTATTGCTAAAAGTTTTAATCATTGTTTAAATAAAAAATAAAAATCCGAATTCCTGACAGACCTTCATGAAAAACTCCCAACTAAAATTACAATTAAGGGTCCTCCATCTTTACAATATTTCCATAGGCCTACGTGTTAAAATCAGTCGCTTTCATTGGCTGTATTCACTTTCTAAACATTCCTTTAACTTGGTAACAAGTCGAAGTTATAGTATACACATTTATCTACCATCGCGACGAACAAACAAGGGTAGTTTTATTAAATATTCACCTTAAAGCAAACATTTTTTTTACGGTAAAATCGGAAGCTTTTGATAACTGAAAATCGATAAAATAATAACTAAATGCGGCGTGCATTAGGGGCCATATCCAAACTCTCAGTGATTTTAAAGCATTTTTCTACCGATTTTACAACGGTATTCCAACGGTATTTCGTTCTATTGTTAAAAGCATCGGAAAAAGATCGGTGATTAACTAGAGCCTCCCTACTTATCTGGCTTTAACAATAGAACTATTGTAGTACTCTCGAGGGCTCAATTAGTGAAGCAGACAGATGAAAGCGCGAGAAAGGTTGTGTTATTAAGCTGACTAGTGTTCACCCGACCCCCGTTGTGACGTAAAGAGCGACCCATTTGCCAGATTGTACACCTACCGGGTTTCTAGTACAAGTGCCAGGTTTTATCATGGGAGGTGATAGAGGCTAATCGCGACACTCCTCAAACCCCGACTCAAACGAGATATGTTTGTAGCCGCCTATTCATTGCTAGGCTTATTGTAATCCACTCGTTAACGTCATAAGAATAATCCTCCTTGAAGTGGCCTTTAAAGACTATTGTTCAGCCGTGGATGATTTTAGAGTTAGCAGTACAAGCAGGGAGGTGTCAATGACACCTCCCTGGTACAAGCATGGATAATGTTATCATTGAATACTAAACAATATGGGAGCCATTAAACATACAACGTGTTATTGTTTTCTGGTATAGGCATAATGTGTGTAATCAAGTAGCATTATGAATCTTACTCCCCTAAATAGTGTCATTTTTCTGCGTTTTTAGACTATTTAAGAATGTTGCATACACTCTGAACGTGACCTAATAAATAATAAATAAATAATAAATATGAAGAAATTAAGTAATTAGTGTAAATAAATAATATATAGATTAATAATTATATCAATAAAATAGTATATTAAGGCCTATTTATAATTAATTGATTGATAAATAATTAAATAAACATCAACAATTAAGAAAGTAAATACAAAATAAATAAATAACGTTAAAATTATGTCAATATAAATGAAAACCCCGAACGGACGTATAATGAGAGAACAATAATAAATATTATATTTCGGCATACTTAAAACCCTAACCGACCTCTACCCAGACTCGACCGCTCTATGTATAGAGCACAAGGAATATAAACCGCCACAAAGATTCGAAGGTACGGCCTGCTAATTGAGAGTCCTAATCTTTACCAACTGAGCTATTTCGATTTTCCTGAAATCCTCAGCGCTTTATACCCAAATATAGTTCTCATTCAACTATTCCCTAAATACACACGGTATGTTGAACCATATTACTTTTGTTTGTTATTGCGTTCACATAGCGCATAGTTGGCTCAGCGGTAGAGCATTGGTCTAGTAAACCGGAGGTCGTGGGTTCGAATCCTATCACGTCTTGAAATTTTATTTTAATCGTTTATATACATTTGTTTTATTAGTTTTCGATATTGTTTATCATTTCGTATAATTATTCATTATTGTTCAATTATAGTTTATTTTGGAATGTGGAATTATTTACGATTTCATTTTAATTTTCCACTGACTGTTTAGTGTGAATGGCATCATGAAATGTGAATGAACCGCGGTATACCACCGAACTGTCCTACTCCTATGCAACAGGCCAATACAATAGAAACTCGTTGTGTGTTATTATCGATTGAGCTAAACTTGTTACAAATGCCAGCCGTTATGTAATACAAATCAATGTGCCTGTATTATTATTATTGAAATAATGTTTCGGTGGTGTAGGAAATAGGAAAATCGATTCAAGGACATGAGCCGACTGGCTTCTTATTTACATAACAATTGGCCTTTGCAGATCATGTTCATAGACTAGCTAGGGGCCATTCAATGTAGGCCTAGGAGTAGTAAACACAATTATATTTACAGGACATTCTTTATTATTGAAATAATGTTTCGGTGGTGTGTAGGAAATAGGAAAATCGATTCAAGGACATGAGCCGACTGGCTTCTTATTTACATAACAATTGGCCTTTGCAGATCATGTTCATAGACTAGCTAGGGGCCATTCAATGTAGGCCTAGGAGTAGTAAACACAATTATATTTACAGGACATTCTTTATCGCAGTGAAATTGCAAAAGAAAAAAAGTATCATTCAACATTCAATAAATATAGCGAACGATAAGCAATCCTGTCAATTTATAAAAACAAACAGTGTAATAACAAAACAAAACAGAAAAGAAAACCATCCCCATCCGCAGGATTCGAACCACTGACCTCATGATTGTGAAGCCGGCGCTTTGACGTTTGAGCTAATGAAGGCTATACATAAACGTTTTGAAGAAAAACATTACATAGGGTTCAAAATACAAATATCTCTTAAATCGGAGGCTAAAATGCTTTATATTTCGATTGGTGTGCATTTTTAATATGGGTTATCGCCCAAAAGTTGATTATATGCTGAAGGAGATTGTAATTCTGATTTCATTATAATGCATAACACTATTTTTTGAAACGATTCTAGACATTTCGTTCGTAAATAAATTTCACCATTACGTTTGATCGATTAAAATTCGCGGCAAATACTGCGCCGAACAATAGATGAATAGAGTGAGAGTAAACAACATGCTACACTCGTGATGGAGCGGTAGCTTAATTCATATTTCTAGACGACCAGATACATTGATCGGCGGTGAACGTAAACATTTTACGATCGGATTTAAAAAGCTTATAGTATTTCTTAAAGAATATAACACAACCTCCCTCGCGCTTTCATCTGTCTGCTTCACTAATTGAGCCATCGTGAGTACTACAATAGTTCTATTGTTAACGCCAGATAAGTAGAGAGTCTCTAGTTAATAACCGATCTTTTCCCGATGCTTTTAACAATAGAACGAAATACCGTTGGAATATCGTTGTAAAATCGGTAGAAAAATGCTTTAAAATCACTGAGAGTTTGGACATGGACCCTTAATAAAGCACATTTATGAGTCGCATATCCGCTAAAGGATTTTCAAATTTTAATTTCATCGGAGCAGATATTGACAAAAATCAATTTGTTCACAAAATCGTACGAACATGCAATTTCAATGTTTGCCATTGGTGAGGAACCCCTGGGGATTGTCCTTTTTTTGGACTTAACCCCAACACGCCTCGCATTTATATTTTCCAACATTTAGAATCGCTCTAAGACTTCTGTGTAATGAATCTTGACTGAATAGTAAAAGTTAGATAACAAATGAATTAAACTATATTATATTACAGATACAGTAAAATTTTGCACAAATAGGAAAATAATGCCTCAAGATACCGAGTTTATTGGCTTTCGCTGTGAAATCGGAAACGAACTGTATTTATTTACGCGTAACTTCAAGCTTGTGTAAAACTGTTGGGACACTACGGAAAATATGTACTAGGTCCCGCTCCCTCTGAAAAAATGTTGGCAATAATAATACACTTTGAATGAGTAAGGCGCATGTGTAATCCAAGAATGTTTGGTGGAAGAGGAGGAGGAGGGGGAGGGGGGGGGGGGGGGGGGGGTAATTTCAGAAAATGTTTGGTTTTCACAGCTCTCATACGAACGCGGTGGTAAATATCCGTGCAGGTGTCCAAATCAGTTTTCCATAATATTGTGCATCAGAATGATACAAGAAAAGAAACCAATGCACACATTTGACAAAAAGGCTCATAACTCATAACTCATGAACGCTTGAAATTATATAGCCCACTTTTCAAGAAATAAAGACTATGTTCATACCCTAATCATACAATAGATTGGTTGAAATGCAACATTAATTACAATAATGATCCAACCACGCATTTAAGTTTCAAACTAACAAAATATTACAATATCATAAAGTGGATAACGTATAATAATGGCTAAAACTCAAACATGGACGAACGCACCCACCTCTACCCCTTACCGGTGTTTGCCGTATAATAAATAATTATGTATAATAGTATACTCAAACAGGATTGTATAGCCGACCTTATTGTTATCACAATAGGGGGCGTATCTCTAGAATGCATGAGGCCAGACGATGGCGGACACGATAAAATCATCACACGTTGGAACTAAATTATTTCATCCTAAAACCGCTGGAGTAGGATAACCAACTCAACGTGTACCATTTTTGAATTTAATCCGTTGTTAAGCGTTCGTCCCATTTACTTGATCACGTAACCTCGTACGCATAATTTAACCTTGAATACGCGCGAGTACGCCCGTGCCCGGCATCGTCTGCATGAGGCATTTGATTGCGGTATATTGCAGGGGAGCCAAATTGCAGAGCTCCTCAAACCGTGCGCAATACAGGTTTATTATTAGTCCATCATCAGGCTCCCGAGACACACTACTTACGATATATTTGTATCAAATCTGATGCACAAATGTTTGCACTACGGTACCATCCATCAGATTCTTTATACGAACACAGTCATGATTATTAGTTAAGGGCTCGCAAATGGCTGAAATTCATGACATAAATTGCCGGATTAGGAGCGCTATTAATTCGCTCTGGTAAACCTATTGTTATCAACTACTACGAGAGGATTGCCTGGTTGTATATTCAAATTCGAGTGGTACTACTTGCTTACTGCATGGGTGAGTTTTCATTATGTTGCAAATTACATCCACGCTCACGCGTTTAAACTACTCAATGGGCGTTGCAATACAGCCGGTTGGTTTCACATGAGTATTATGTCATATAGCAACCAGCTTTGATGGAAGGCGAATATTTAAATTTTGTGCCGGTTTTTAGGGGACCAATTTATAGCGCTGCTAAGCGGGCCTTGTAGCCTAATGTGAAATTGTAAACTAAATATGTCTCTTCCACAAAACCTACAGGGTTGAAGGGGTTGGCCAATATTTTTACACAAACTAGACTACTTTGTAGTCCGATTTTTTTCTTCTCTTTCTTCTTTTTCTCTTTTTTATCCTATCTATCTATCTATCCCATTTTCTGATTATTTATCAGCATTTCAGCGTATTTATTAGTCCTAAATGCAGTACCTAGAAGTGAGGGTACATGTAGGGCGCCCACACTTGTTACCATTAACATGGATGGGCAGTATTATAAGTGAGGGCGCTCTTACTTGTCACCGTTAAAGTTATACATTCCCCATTCGCCATTGGAGTTCGTCAGTTCGTCAGTCGGACTACTGACATTGCCTGACGGTCAAAAATCTTAACGTGTGCGTCTATGGAGAACTAGGGCAAAAATTGGCCGACCCAAAAATAAGCATGATGTCATCGTTGGTACAAAAATTGACCAATGGCAAGTAAGGATTTGCGATGCTCTAAATCTGGGCGGGTTGTCGTTAGTTATCGATATAATAATTAATACGTCGCAAATTTGCATATCATAACAGGATGCATGTGTTTACTAAGAACGGTCTTGGTCTTGCGGTAATCTTTGAAGTTTATCAAGTGACGGATGTTTATTTCAAATCTATAAAATAATTGAAATTAATCTGTGCCGCCGTGAAGAACTTGGACTCACAATTGATTAGAGCTTTATCAACGTTACTACATGTTTTACCGTGTTTGTTGCACTAAGAATTTGTTTTGGGACAAATTACAGTTTCGTTCTTTATTAAATATTAGTTGATATAATTAATAGTACTATGGCGGAGCCTGATCCTGCTGTTGACACCATTTCTAGCTCCATATCACACGCCATAGCAGGTCTAGGATACGAGTTATTGAAGCCAGCTCAGGAAGAAGCAATCAGAAACTTTCTTCTCGGAAAGGATGTAATCGTGAGCCTACCGGCTACCTACCGGTAGGCTACCGGCTACGGAAAGTCATTGATTTACGAACTAGCACCGAAATGCATAGATTTCCATGCATCTAGCAACTCGAAGCCGTCTCTTGCCCTAGTCATTTCTCCATTGATAAGCCTGATGGAAGACCAGAAATTGCGGCTCGAGTCAGTACATGGAATTACTGCAGTGTACTTTACTGGCAAAGGGGAAGACGGAACCGTTTCTGACGATACGGCAGTGATTTTTACTCGGGGCGTTTCGGTCACTGTGCGGGAGCAATCACCGTATTACTCAGACGACGCTGAATAGGCGTATTCACGAGTATTCAGGTTAAAATATGCGAACGAGGTTACCTGATCAAGTGAATGGGACGACCGCTTAACAACGGTTTAAATTAAAAAAATAGCATTTACAATTGGGATGATTAGCCATCCCGAACGGTTTTGGATTGGAAAATTTTTCTTCTAACCTATGATGAATTTTATGGGGTCATATAATCAAAATCCATTGTTACATTGAAACCAACGGAAATTCAAAATTAACGGCCGTTCGTAGCCACCGTCGTCTGGTATTACTAGTGGACTAAAGGGAGCCCTCTGTGGATCATATCATATCAATAGCGACAGAATTACAGAACATAGACAATACTGCCCTAATTAGGAACATTGGGAATTTACTCATTGGCGCGGCTGCATGCAAAATATTAGGCAACGGGCCAGACACTGAATAAATGGTATAAGTACAAATAATAAGAAATAAGTAAAATATAATAAAAAAGGTTAAAAAAGAAAAGAAGAAAAAGGGAAAAAAGGGTTTAAAATGCAATCGACTATGGCATAGTCTATACGCATACCTATTGTGACAAAATACGACAATGTAACTAAAAGAGTATGTCTATATTTGGGACGATTTCGTGGAAATTAGATATTCGGCTGAGTGCACCAATGTCATAATGTTGAGAGCGCCAAACCAGAGTAAACTACTAGGCTAGTAAACACCGATTAATTTACGCTAAATATTATACCCGTGGTCGTGTGCCACGAATTTTGAGGAGGTGTGACATTTTTACACTGTTAATGATGTTTACGATATCACCGTTTCTATAGTTCTCGTCATTAAATAACCAATTTGGTGTCATTACAAAGCACAATGAATATTCTTTCCATACCATCCACAAAATAATGTCATAATTATTTCAATTTTAATTGGGAGCAAATAATTGATCAACGGGTGCTTGGGGAGGAGGATGATGAATCGGAGGAGGAGGCGCCAATCTCTAGACAAGCTATGAAATACTTCATTCACTTCACTTATTGATTATCAATATACATGCTAGGTGGAATGTCAGAGAGATCGGGCTGTGAGGAGTAAATAGGAGTGTTGGGGAGGAGGATGAGAAGCTAATCTCACAGACACGCAATGAAATACTTCATTCACATCACTCATTGACGATACATGCTAGATAGAATGTCAGAGAGATTGGCTGTTGTGTACCGATTAGTAGTATACCGATTGATTTATTTATACTGATAACAATTCATACACTTGTGCATATCTTAAAATAAATTTACTACTTCATGGAGTGAAACAGTATAAAAATTGCGATACCAGCACAACAAGTCCCTTTTACATTCTGTACGTGTGGTATGTTTACTTTGCTATAACCAGACAAATGACAGCTTACAAATTACAAGGTATGCACGCTCTACTGCATGCATGCCGAGTGAGTTCAAAAAGCCCGCGTGTACATCTCGTGCTTTAACGTCCCAATCGATACTATACAGTGTGCATATTGCATGCGCGCAATCTTGAAATTTGTCCAGATTTTGAGACATCTTTTATCAATTTTGACAGATTTACGGCGCGACGTGGGGGCTTGAGTCCATCGGTGTCATTGTTAATAGTCTGTTGATCATTGTCGGACAAAAGTATTTACATTGCATCTTGCACAATTAGCGTATACTAATTAATTTTACCCATGCTCAAACATTTTTATGGCAGTAAACTGAAGAAAATAGATTGTTTTCAAAAATAAGCGCTCCGTTAGATCGCATGTGCTTTATTTTGTAACACCCTGTATATGATGTTATCGGCCATATTGAATTTAGTATGTATATCCAGGCAACATTTATAATTGTAACATGATCATTTCATGTGCGTTTTATTTCATTTCATTACCATGGCTTTCATCAAAATAAAATCACGCGTGTGGATTGAGAACTCGATCATACATGTGCATTTCGCTTGTTACACCCTGTATAATATGGTAATTATTGGTCATATGTCTGTATTTGGTGCAATATTATTACAAAACGTCAATTTAAAATGTATTATGACACTAAATTATGATGACGGTTAACTTTATTTCAGAAATACGTTTTGACATACTTATATTGTTACACATTTTGACCACCCTGTATAAGGTATCCTTTATAACTAAAGACAAAGGTGTCAACATTTTTCTTTGTAATACTAGTGCTTACGTTTGAATTATGCAGCTTAATAAATTATAATTTATCTTTAAGGTATGTAAATGACCAGTGAAAATTTTGTATTTTTAGTGCATTTCTTGATGTTTGCACCCTATATTTTATCTACCCACCCTGTAAATGACCTTGATATTGTCATTGTGAGATTTGGAAATTTGTATGCTTTCAGGAAATTGTATACTTTCCTTATACTCCTATGTATAGTTTTAATGCTAAAAATGTTTTAAACAAAATCCATGTGATTTTTCCATTTTTAGCATATGTCACACAAAGGGGTCCCAACTCAAGGCACACGACCCTGTACAGACCCAAGAGTAAGTTGGAGCATTATGCTGTTGCAACTATCGATGCTAAATAGTTTGCAAGGTGTACGCTGAATAGTTATGTTGATGAAATACACTTAGCATCAAAAGTCGCTGACCAGGTGCTTTGAGGTTGGCTAATGCAAAATAGATAATCGGTACCAAAAGTCTGAGATATACATTGAATGAGCAAATTTCTTCTCCGCAGTTTGATACCTCATTTAACAAAATCGAATGGATACTTTTAAAGTTATGGCGATTTCAATGACCGCGCATAACAACAGCAAAGTTGCACTAGGTATAGGAAATCATTGATTTGTGTGTGATTACTGCATGTCATAACGCTGTGCTATCTGAACGAGCCACCTAGGTATCTGGATGAATGGGTCTGGAGTGATAACCGCAATTTGTGGGACAAAGGGTGTGACTAGTTGTGAATAATGAAAGTCTTTGCTATCTTTACACAGACGTTTTCAGTGCGTAATCACACACATATCAATGATTTCCTATACCTAGTGCAACTTTGCTGTTGTTATGCGGGGTCATTGAAACCGCCATAACTTAATAAGTATCCATTCGATTTTGTTGAATGAGGTATCAAAATGCGGAGAAGAAATTTGCTCATTTAATGTTTATCTCAGATTTTTGGTACCGATTACCTCGAACACAAATATGGTGTCATTTTCACAGACTTCATTGCTCGACTGGATGTGGTGTGACGTGTTGCATTTTTCATGTTATTTAAATTACGTTTGACGTAGTGGGTGATGACACACTTTTATATTTCTACGGAACACAATTCGTGTCATTATGATTGCTGTTTGATACATGTACAAACGTCTGACGCTTGCGACAACTTTTATAAAGTGGGATGATGTTAATTTATTTGGATATTTACCTGGCTAGTCACTATTCCGTTCTTATTCTCCAGTTTTGATACCACAATTACATCGCTAGTAATTTACGATGTAGTTAGGGCATAAGTACTAGCAAGGTATAGCTTACGTCGCTCATAAGTTACCCCGTTTGGTGCAATCGGCCGAATATGTTGTCAATATCTGCCCTGATGAAATTCAAACTTGCAAATAATTTGGCGAATATGTGACTCATATAAATGTGTTTTATTACCGAACACCACATTTCATTACTTTGTTATCGATGTTTAGTTGTTAAAGAATTTCCATTATTTTTTGTTTGAGATATCTACCGTAAAAATCACCAACTTTGCTTTAAGGTGATACTACAGGCATAAAAGGCAAAATGCAGTATGAGAACGGTTGTGTCATCTTCCGACCGATTGAACACTGCTGGAGAGAGTTTTAACCACGGTTTATATAAAATAAGATTATAGTTAATTACCTTTCTTTGCGTCGGCTAGTTGTCAAAGTCCAGTCGAACACGTCTATGAAGCTGCTGTAGAGCTACTGATTGAAGAGGGCTGCTGGTGAGTTGAAGTATGTACGTGTTTGTGCTGCGCTTGTAATGTACATGTATGCCCGTATTTATATGATTTAATGTGTATTGGATGTTTGAAGTCACGGCTGATTTAAATAGAAGGGGTGGTCCAGAATCAGTCACGTGGTTCAATAATACGACAGGTGGCTATAATTAAGGACAGTTGTTGTTCAGTTCAGATCAGTTGTAAGCCGATATTGTTATCGAGATCAGCAAGAGCGAATATTTTAGAAAAGCCATGATTAAAAAAGTGTATGCTCCTCCTCTGTGTACACACTTCTTGTCACTCAGATTCCCAAATTACCTTTTCAATTAGACCAACATTTGGCTCGCCACTCCACATTACACCGATGAAGCGATTGATCTCATTACATTGGAAAATCCTTCACAACATTGTATCCCACCAAAGGACTTTTATGTAAGATGGGTAAAGTAGATATTAATTTTTGTCACACATTGCAAATGTAATTGACTATATCGACCATTTCTTTTTCAAATGTAATACATTACGGTTCCGTTCCCTTTTTAATATATTCTGAGATTTTTTTGACCACGGCTATGGAGGAGTATCCGCGGTAATAAATTTCGATTTTGTTTCTCCTAACTCTTTGAGTTATTGCACCAGCTGTTAGTGCCTACGGCGCTTTGGGTACCTGCTACGGCCGTTCCGACGCTGGTTTTGACTAGAGTTTTTGTAGCAAGGCCGTCACACTAGAGTGGGGTCATTGTGAAATTTACTCAATGTTAATTTTTCGTGATTTTAGGACAGAAATGAATAAAGGACATAATATACCCACAAATTGGTTTTCGAACGAGCAAATTCGGTTGTAAACATATGTAATATAACATTTTTCTTTCGCAGTTATAAATTTCAAATTCTCTCCCCAAATCTCTGAGTTATTGCGAAACGATGTGGATTGCCTACGGCGCTTCGGAGTAAATCTGCTTCGGTCGTTGGTGCAGGGACGACTTGGTATTTTGGTAGGAAGGCTTTCACACTAGTGGGGTTCTTGTGAAGATTAATAAATGCAGATTTGGCTGATTTTCGTTATTTAAGATACAAATAATATGAACAATCGAGATAATATAGCCACAAATTGAAGTTTCAACGGCCACATTCGGTTGTATATATCGGAGATATGAAAGGGAAACTAGTTTATGTTCACTGTATAGATTTTAGTTTCAATTATTAGCCCAATTGGGCTTCAATAAATGCTAAATATAACGAAGACTGTATTGGCTAGACAGAGTCGGGACTCAGGACACATGTTCACGGAGCATTTACTAAATATCTTGGCCTGTCATTATGTCAAAAAGATATATTTCAAATTGGCGCAAAACATAGTGAGGATAGAACCGTAATGAGAATTAAACAGCTGTTTTACGCTAGTCAAGTCATTTCGCGCAAACTGTCAACCCGTTGAAATTGTTATATTCAACTACTAGTTTTACAATAACATTTATGATTATGATGATTTAAAATGTATTAACTACATCATCGTCGTGGGCAAACGGTGTATAAGCAGGTTTTGATATGGTAACCATCCAAATCTTTTATTCCTAAGTTGAAAAAGAATTTATGTCGTGTATATTAATTAAGTCGTGTATTATTATTTGACCTATATATTAATCTTAAATATTTTCAGTGTTTTTTAATCGATTGTAACGTTGTACATACTTGTTATTAATATTGTTATTACCTTGGTAAATATTGATGTTATTGTATACTTATGTGTATCATTGAAGAGAGAATTAATAAATAAATAGAATGTAAATCAGCCCTAGATAGGTTGAAGGGCACTGGGAGATTGCCGATAAAAATGAAATTTGCACAAAATTAATTGTTTCAATAGATAAGGTACGTAGGACCCCTGAATGGTAATAATGTTTGAGAAAAGGGTAAGTGATGGTTCAATCAATTTAAGTGGCGAGTGATGCTGATAATTTCGACTTGATCTACATCGAAATTACAAAATCGTAAAAAGTTACACGATAGGCGGCGAATTAAGGTAAATAGTTTCAGATGGTAGTTACCCTTTTTTACAGTGATTCAACTACATCCGCACTGATGTGCATTGTTCCGTAACAATGCGATGCCATGCATCATCCATCTTCCAACATAATATGTCATGTTCTGGGATTTATCCTTTGGGAAACTCTGCATTTTAAAAATGCATATCTGACAATGCATGTTCCCGTTTTTAAATTAGGGGCGAAACATTAATCATCACCCTCGCAAATTTCAACCCAAAAGGGGCCATCATTATCCAACATAAGGTACAACAATTTCAACTAATGATTGTTTTAGCTTAAGAATAATACCAAATTTATTATGTATTGCAAAAATGGGTGTTTGATACATTAAAATATTTGTATGACATCTGTAAAAGCCCAATACGTAACAGTGAAAATACTTACAAAATGTCGAGATTTTGTTTTTCAAAATTAATGTTTATTACTATTTTCACACCCCCTCCCTCTGTATTGATTGTTACATATTGGGCTCAACTGTTTTACTAAGAAGAAAAAGTGGCAAAAAAAAAAATCACCCGGCCCAATACGTAACAGTGAAAATACTTAGAAAATGTAGAGAATTCGTTTTTCAAAATTAATGTGTATTACTATTTTCCAGTGTTGGAGTCGAGTCCTCATCATCCGAGTCCGAGTCCGAGTCCGAGTCCTTGAGGAAAGGACTCGAGTCCGAGTCCGAGTCTTTGCCAATTTTTATGTCCGAGTCCGAGTCCGAGTCCGAGTCCTCAATATCCGAGTCCGAGTCCGAGTCCGAGTCCTTACACAGATAGCAATACTACGTTGGGCCAACATATGCACTTACGTTGGGCGAACGTCAACAAATGACGTTGGGCCAACGTCCGGCAAGCCAACGTTGGCACAACGTCAATTGATTGACGTTGGCACACCGTTGGCACAACGTGACTACAATAGAGAGTGTTGGTATATAATTGACCTGCTTTTAATAGTGTTTCTAGAACTTGGATTCGAGACCTATAACACGGGGTGGGCAAATGATTTTGTCCGGCAAGTCAACGTTGGCACAACGTCAACTGATTGACGTTGGCACAACGTTGGCAAAACGTTGGCACAACGTGACTACAATAGAGAGTGTTGGTATATAATTGACCTGCGTTTAAAAGTGTTTCTAGAACTTGGATTCGAGATCTATAACACGGGGTGGGCAAATAATGGGAATTCTGGGCGATGCAGCAGAGCTACATCACTTCTTCTCGGTTGTGAATCGGTAACTTGTATAAACATGTTATTTAATTGCCCGGATTGGTCTTGTTAGTAATCTTCGGACACATAGATCAAATTCAACTAGCTAATCTTTGTTGTCATTGTCATCTTTGCTTTGCGATGGACGAACAACAACAGATCAAGCTAAAGAAGTAAATTATTGCTAAAGGCTAATAATTCTGATAAAAGCCAGGATACAATTAAATATTCTTTGCAATTCACTGTTTTTAGCGCTATACTAAATTGACGATATCTTTGCAACTGGGAGTACTTATAATGGAAATAAGCATGTCAGTAAAATAAGGCTATGAAAATGAAACAGGGAAGAAAATTGAATTTCAGTGCTTGACAACACCTGAGTTTTGACCTCATCAATCATCAAAAGCAGTTTTGAGTTGGCCTAATGTTATATGTTGAATTTAAAGAATATGCTCATTGCACTTCAGGAACATCAGCATCTATCTGCACCATTTTGGGGGACTATCTGGCGCATGATCAACCCCTCTGCTGAATGTGCGTTGCACGGGAGCGCTACTTGCTGGGTGATATTGGGCGCACCCGCATGCACTAAATAGGTGTGAATTCGAGCTCAATCGTATGGCGTTTATTTCCATGCGGCTTTTGTCAAGTTGTCATTGTGTCAACCAATGGTAAAATTTTATTACACAAAGTATCGCACCTCGGCAGGTAAAATAACGGATGAATCGATTTATTTGTTGGGCATTTGTCTTGGTTCATTCGATCATTCAATCATTATATCGGCAAGTTATTTTTTGCTAGCGGCGGACTGCGGAATTCAGTCCCTCAGCAAAACAAAATTCATGTAAATTAATGAAAATAAAACACTGAAAAACCCCAATTTTGCCGGACTCGTTGAGGACTCGAAGCCGAGTCCTCGAGTCCTTGGGTCCGAGTCCGAGTCCGAGTCCGAGTCTTTGAGTACTGGGACCGAGTCCGAGTCCGAGTCCTTGAAAAAAAGGACTCGAGTCGGACTCGAGTCCGAGTCCGAGTCCCGAGTCCTACAACACTGCTATTTTCACATCCCTCCCTCTGTATTGATTGTTACGTATATAATTGGGCTCAAGGTTTTTACTTAGAAAAAGTGGCCAACAAAATCACCCGGCCCAATACGTAACAATGAATATACTTGGAAAATTTAGAGAATTTTGTTTTCAAAAAGGCTGCTGTGGCAGCCCATCCATTGTATCATATATAACGGCAGGCTGCTGTGGCAGCCAATTCATAGATTCAAATTAGCCCTGTAATAACAGATACCACCACAAATTGTTACCCCTTGACCTTCCCGCCACCCTCTTTATCAATCAATCTGATATCCATAATTACAATACGCGTCATGCCACTGATATTCTCATTGCTCCCACTCATACCAAACTGGCTGAGAATACTTTCAGATCCCAAGGTCCACTTATTTGGAATAATATGAGCATCACTGCAAGTCACTTGCTACTTTTAAAACTCACCTAAAAAAATACATCCTACTCCAATATCGCTCTGAAATATTTAACAACGAGTATGCTTCAATTAAGTAACTTATTAATTTAATGTAAATGTCTGTCCAATGTTTTTGTCCTGCACCCTCGTTTTTTATGTATACACATATTCAGTGTATATCTTATAATTATTGTAATCTTATTTGTATAAACACCTCATACACTGTATCCACGATCCGTATAATATAATCTGTTACTGTATCCTACATCTTAATTCTTATGTATAACTCCATGTTATTGATATTATGTTATAAACTCTTATTTATTGATTGTAATTATTCTATCATTGGGTGCCATCTTCCTCACGCTCTGCGTTTTAGATTGGCATCCACATCTCCTGTATATTTGTATTTATAAACCTCTGTTATTGTATATGTTTACCGAGATGGAAACAAATAAACTGAAACTGAAACATTAAACTGAAACTGAAACAAATTAGTATTTATATATCACGTTAAATAAAGAGGACTCTTGGAGACCGTGCTTTAGGTTAGATGACATGTAATAAACTCGATGTATTTAGTACTGCGCATGCGTGATGTAAAGCGCTAGGGTTTACTCCCCATAACAATAGTTAAATAATATGCGTCATTTACCATGGAAACCTCAAAGAGTAGACGCACAAGATTTTGTTAGATAATTCACAATCTGTGGATAATTTGACTCGATCGCGCTGAGGCGACGAAAAAAACACCCCAGATAGCATTTCAATGGTGGTCCAATGTCAATAATACCAAAGGCAATATTACCCATGTGAAACCAACGTTGGGCCAATATTCACATGCTTTCTGGGGCAGGCAAACGGTCCTCTCAGGTAATGGTTGGGCGGTCGAACAGTTTCTTATGGTTTTGTTTATATATACAAATATTTCGGAAATCTTTGAAGAATTTTCTTTTTTGTCAAATTCGAAAAATTGGGTCGGTCGGAACGTTTAATAGAGGTTTTTTTTGTTGCCTGACTAGGCGTGTATTTTCAATAGGTCTTGCGCTTAAACTATTTCAAATCTTTTAGCACAAACATAGAAACAATAGAAATCGAGTTTCTGGAAAAAAATTGTGTTGTCCCTGTCATAAACTTTACAGGGTAGAATGGGTTCGTCCATTCGTTAAAAATAATATTGTAAGAAAAATACGATTTTAAAGATATTTTTGTCAATATCTGCTCCAGTTATATTTGGAGTTACAATTGCTTCGGCAGATATATGACACGTATAAATGCGGTTTATTATCGCACAAGACTTGTCGTTAGTACAATTTTAACGTTAACTCACAGAGGTGGGTTTAAGGTGATTATTTATTTTAATTAATGCCAGGAAATCTTGTTTTATCGTCGCAAATTGTAGATAGTGTATACTATGAACTAGACTTGTTTACAGATCAAAGCAATTGTGCGATATTTAAAAGCGAATGAAAGTGACTATGTCAGGACTTAAACCGAAAAGAAACAGTAAAGAGAAACAATGTAATGTTTGCAAAATTGGTAAGGCAAAGTCAAAAGCATGCGCATTTGACACATACCAGGGGCGGAGCCAGAGACTGAGTTTACCGGAGGCTGAAAAAAATAACTATTCGTAAATTTCCGGGTGGTGGACTAACCAATGCGGTGCGAAGCAACGCGGACAGGGGAATCTGAGGGTGGATGTGCCCTCCTCAGACCTCAGAATTTTCTTCAATTTTCGAATCCATTTGGTGCGATTTGGTGTGTACTTTTGACCAATATTTTATTGGAAAGCCACCGCTTCATTTCCAAAAAAATATTTATCAATGCTAGATAGTTATTTTGTATAGTATATATAAGAAAAAAGTTGTGCATATACTGATATTTTCTTGATTTAAGTATAGAAGGTTGATATTGTTATGTTGAAAAACAGTTTGTTATATTGAAAAACAGGTTGGTATGTTGAAAAACAGGTTGCCGAAATTGATATGTTGAAAACAGGTTCCCCATCGGGTCGCGGGGTTATGACATAAAAAAGGATTGAGTTTTGCTTTTGGCATTCTAATTTGGTTCGGATTTTCACGACACAAAGGAAGGCGTGCACAACCTCCCCACCCCCCCCCCCCCCCCCCCCTCCCCTCCTCCCTTGGACACGCCACTAATGAAAAGGAGCGGATCTGTTGAATCCTGACGATTTTGTATATACTTGGTGGAAATATGATGCGATTTACTAGGAATTTTTAGTAAGAGTGTCTGAAAATATTATATAAAAAGTATGTTGCGCGCGTAGCGCGTGAACATTTTTGCAATTTAAACAATACCATGGAGGAATACTAAGGAGGGGTCACATGCGGGGGTGTGGGGGTGCATTCATGGTCTCAGAAATGGGGTCTTTGGAGTGGATTTTGACGAAAACTAGATTTCGAATGCAAATTCGAAATCTCAAGAAAGCCCATTAGCAGATAGGGGTAGCTAATATAAGCTAACGGGTTGTGATAGCTGATAGCTCAATAGCTACGATTTCCAGGGGAAAAAATATAAAATCAAGATAGCCCATTAGCAGATAGGGGTAGCTAATATAAGCTAACGGGTTGTGATAGCTGATAGCTCAATAGCTACGATTTCCAGGGAAAAAATATAAAATCAAGAAAGCCCATTAGCAGATAGGGGTAGCTAATATAAGCTAACGGGTTGTGATAGCTGATAGCTCAATAGCTACGTTTTCCAGGGGAAAAAATATAAAATCAAGATAGCCCATTAGCAGATAGTGGTATCTAATATAAGCTAACGCGTTGTGATAGCTGATAGCTCAATAGCTACGATTTCGAGGGAAAAAATATAAAATAAAGATAGCCCATTAGCAGATAGGGGTAGCTAATATAAGCTAACGGGTTGTGATAGCTGATAGCTCAATAGCTACGTTTTCGAGGGGGGAAAATATAAAATAAAGATAGCCCATTAGCAGATAGGGGTAGCTAATATAAGCTAACGGGTTGTGATAGCTGATAGCTCAATAGCTACAGTTTTCGAGGGAAAAAATATAAAATCAAGATAGCCCATTAGCAGATAGGGGTAGCTAATATAAGCTAACGGGTTGTGATAGCTGATAGCTCAATAGCTACGTTTTCGAGGGAAAAAATATAAAATAAAGATAGCCCATTAGCAGATAGGGGTAGCTAATATAAGCTAACGGGTTGTGATAGCTGATAGCTCAATAGCTACGTTTTCCAGGGGAAAAAATATAAAATCAAGATAGCCCATTAGCCGATAGGGGTAGCTAATATAAGCTAACGCGTTGTGATAGCTGATAGCTCAATAGCTACGTTTTCGAGGGAAAAAATATAAAATAAAGATAGCCCATTAGCAGATAGGGGTAGCTAATATAATCTAACGGGTTGTGATAGCTGATAGCTCAATAGCTACGTTTTCGAGGGGAAAAAAATATAAAATAAAGATAGCCCATTAGCAGATAGGGGTAGCTAATATAAGCTAACGGGTTGTGATAGCTGATAGCTCAATAGCTACAGTTTTCGAGGGAAAAAATATAAAATAAAGATAGCCCATTAGCAGATAGGGGTAGCTAATATAAGCTAACGGGTTGTGATAGCTGATAGCTCAATAGCTACGTTTTCCAGGGGAAAAAATATAAAATCAAGATAGCCCATTAGCCGATAGGGGTAGCTAATATAAGCTAACGCGTTGTGATAGCTGATAGCTCAATAGCTACGATTTCGAGGGAAAAAATATAAAATCAAGATAGCCCATTAGCAGATAGGGGTAGCTAATATAAGCTAACGGGTTGTGATAGCTGATAGCTCAATAGCTACAGTTTTCGAGGGAAAAAATATAAAATAAAGATAGCCCATTAGCAGATAGGGTAGCTAATATAAGCTAACGGGTTGTGATAGCTGATAGCTCAATAGCTACGATTTCCAGGGGAAAAATATAAAATCAAGATAGCCCATTAGCAGATAGGGGTAGCTAATATAAGCTAACGGGTTGTGATAGCTGATAGCTCAATAGCTACGTTTTCGAGAGGGAAAAATATAAAATAAAGATAGCCCATTAGCAGATAGGGGTAGCTAATATAAGCTAACGGGTTGTGATAGCTGATAGCTCAATAGCTACAGTTTTCGAGGGAAAAAATATAAAATCAAGATAGCCCATTAGCAGATAGGGGTAGGTAATATAAGCTAACGGGTTGTGATAGCTGATAGCTCAATAGCTACGATTTCCAGGGGAAAAAAATATAAAATCAAGATAGCCCATTAGCAGATAGGGGTAGCTAATATAAGCTAACGGGTTGTGATAGCTGATAGCTCAATAGCTACGTTTTCCAGGGCGGAAAATATAAAATCAAGATAGCCCATTAGCAGATAGGGGTATCTAATATAAGCTAACGCGTTGTGATAGCTGATAGCTCAATAGCTACGATTTCGAGGGAAAAAATATAAAATAAAGATAGCTCATTAGCAGATAGGGGTAGCTAATATAAGCTAACGGGTTGTGATAGCTGATAGCTCAATAGCTACGTTTTCGAGAGGGAAAAATATAAAATAAAGATAGCCCATTAGCAGATAGGGGTAGCTAATATAAGCTAACGGGTTGTGATAGCTGATAGCTCAATAGCTACAGTTTTCGAGGGAAAAAATATAAAATCAAGATAGCCCATTAGCAGATAGGGGTAGCTAATATAAGCTAACGGGTTGTGATAGCTGATAGCTCAATAGCTACGTTTTCGAGGGGGAAAAATATAAAATAAAGATAGCCCATTAGCAGATAGGGGTAGCTAATATAAGCTAACGGGTTGTGATAGCTGATAGCTCAATAGCTACAGTTTTCGAGGGAAAAAATATAAAATCAAGATAGCCCATTAGCAGATAGGGGTATCTAATATAAGCTAACGGGTTGTGATAGCTGATAGCTCAATAGCTACGTTTTCGAGGGGGAAAAATATAAAATAAAGATAGCCCATTAGCAGATAGGGGTAGCTAATATAAGCTAACGGGTTGTGATAGCTGATAGCTCAATAGCTACAGTTTTCGAGGGAAAAAATATAAAATCAAGATAGCCCATTAGCAGATAGGGGTAGCTAATATAAGCTAACGGGTTGTGATAGCTGATAGCTCAATAGCTACGTTTTCGAGGGAAAAAATATAAAATAAAGATAGCCCATTAGCAGATAGGGTAGCTAATATAAGCTAACGGGTTGTGATAGCTGATAGCTCAATAGCTACGTTTTCCAGGGGAAAAAATATAAAATCAAGATAGCCCATTAGCCGATAGGGGTAGCTAATATAAGCTAACGCGTTGTGATAGCTGATAGCTCAATAGCTACGATTTCGAGGGGAAAAATATAAAATCAAGATAGCCCATTAGCAGATAGGGGTAGCTAATATAAGCTAACGGGTTGTGATAGCTGATAGCTCAATAGCTACGTTTTCCAGGGGAAAAAATATAAAATCAAGATAGTCCATTAGCAGATAGGGGTAGCTAATATAAGCTCTGATAGCTCAATAGCTACGATTTCGAGGGAAAAAATATAAAATCAAGATAGCCCATTAGCAGATAGGGGTAGCTAATATAAGCTAACGGGTTGTGATAGCTGATAGCTCAATAGCTACGTTTTCCATGGAAAAAATAAAATAAAATCAAGATAGCCCATTAGCAGATAGGGGTAGCTAATATAAGCTAAACATTACTTTTGTTAGGGGTACCCCTTTAGCTGATAGCGATAGCTAATATACGATCCCTATACATATACATGTATAATAGTAACAAAAATCTCGTTACATTTAGCAAAAAAGGGCTACTGTTAGAATATATAATATACACATAAATAGCTCCTAATAGCCAAGGCCCTTAAAAAAACCTGTAATACCGCACCTAACTCCACCATTCGCGGTAATTCGACGTTATTTCATCGATTTCTCCGTAATTATACCGATTTAGGCCGTCAAATTTCAGTATGATGATGAGAAAAATACGAGCTTTCATATGATATGAAAATCTCCGTATGTTTCAAATAATTCTGTGTTACGAAAATGTGATCGGGTCATATACCTTTAATGAATGGTAATAGGACCATAAGCGAGCGATGATAAGGATGACATGCAGGTGACATTCACACATAATTATACATTATTAAAAAAAACAAGAAAAAGAAGGAAAACTCTTTATTTAACGTGATATATATTATACTATCTACGTCACAACTATCACGACAATATGTTTTTTTTCACACGATCGATCAT
>CM069454.1:44009747-44161231 GCA_035610835.1 Ophiura sarsii | reverse complement strand
TGAACAATTTCCGAGTGGTTTTTTTACCCCCAACCGCCCGACAGACCACATATATCTATTGCTGATCAATCTTTGAGTTTATGTACATAGTGATTACCAATGCAGAGATCTCCGGGATACATATAAAAATAGATAATGACGGCATCATCATTCCTAACCAGATTAGTATGTGATTGTCAATGTTACAGTAGCCATGTTACAGATAAGGCGACAACAAAACCCAACCTTGTTCTTATATGGAATTTTGGACCTCTCAGGTAGGGTTATTCGGTCAGCCATTTTGTTATCACTAAAAGAATAAAATTAACAATCTTTTTCAAATGTTGTCAAAATATTGCTATTTTTGTTAGAATGTACAAACATTAAATTAACATTTTTTCCCCATTTTTTCCCATTTTCCCCCCTTCAAATTGGGGTGGGGTTGGGTGGGAGAGGTGTGGGTATGTTGTCTGGGCTAAAGCACAAAATGGGTATTTTTTCAAAAGCTTTTCAGAAACAAATATGTTTAAGGGTCAATTCTTATTTTGCTGGTAGCATAATATCTCAACCAAAAATGGTCAAAAATGTGCCATCATAGGGCCCATCCACCCAGACCAAGTTGTCATAGTCCTGACCAAATTCTGCATTTTCAAACTGTAATATTATGTACAACCTAAAAATGTTAAGATATAATGATAAAATATGATTAGTACATGTACAGTACAGTACATACAGGTAGTATAGAAATTAATAAAATAAAGGACTTTTACCAAATAATTAGATCTTGATGGGGGATTCCCCCCCCCCCCCCCGTCACAATTATTTCCCACCCCAACCCCCCTCAATCAGACGATGAAGCCTGCTCCATTTTGTTCCTCAAACAATCAAAAATCAGCTTAAAATGTGTCCGAAATGTAAAAGGTAGGGTTAGTAATTTCACAGATTTTTAAATTGATCATTTCGACCAAATTGAAATCTACTATCTTTACCAGAAAGTCTGTATTTTCCATCAGAAATGTCCGATTTTCGAAATTTAAAATTCTTATGAAAGCTGGGCGTTTGCGCAAGATATATAAGTGAAAACGGTTTGAACAATATCAATCAAATTCATACCGTAATAAATCATATTGCCTCGGTACAGTTCTTTCTGATACACCCTGTAATGCTGGTGCTGCCACTTATTGGGGATTTGGAATTAGGAACTTTATAGCGTTCCCACAATAATAACATTTGATCATTACAAGTGTCTGATTATAATATCATAAGGATCATAGAAATAGATTACCTTTTATTTTCGTCCATGGTTAGTCACAGTGGCGTAGCTAGGTTTTTCATATTGGGGGTGAGGGGGGGGGGCAAAAAATGAAAGTGAACTGACAAGGACGTTACCAGAAAGTCAACTTTCCGCCGAGTCACAAACTAGGAGGGGGTGGGGGGGGGGGGGGGGATGACGTGATTTCCTCTTAAACAGCCCGCAAAGAAAAGACCTATTGATAACTAATGATAACCGATAGTGCAAATATCATCAGACAGTGCCAATCTCCACTGATGGACAGTGCCAATCTCTACCGAAAGTCCCAATCTCGACAAACAGTACCAATCTCAACCGGCAGGGCTCCAATCTCAACTGATTGCCTAATGGGCCCCTACCACGCTCTTGCTGATTCCACGCCAGTAAATAATTTCAGTCCTTGTAAGACGACAATCAAAACTTTTCTTTGTCGCTGGGCATCCTGTGGCATCCTGTATAGAATTAATCAGAAATGGTACTTATTGCTCCCAAATGATAAGTTGTAGTTTAATCCTGATATAAGGAAAGACTATTACCTAATACTACAGTGCAAAAGGAAATATTTTCAATGCATTTTGTAGGTTTTTTGGGTGTAAATGTTCTGGTAACATTTCTCAACTTTTTCTGATAAATGAGGGCGCTACACCAATTATCCAACTTTGGGGGTCAATTTCTCCGAACTTTCAGGAATATCATCATATATAATTGTTTTGATTTAATGATCAAAGATATCTTGAAATTTAAGGAAAATGACAAATTGAAAAATCCAGTCGCTTTATAAGCGAGAAAATGGGCATTTTTAAACACTCCTTTAGCATGTAAACGTATAGGCGAACCATTTGGTGGTGTGAATTCTGCTACACCACTGGTTAGGGACCGTTCATTATTTATGGTGGAGGGGTGGTTGGGACAAATTCAAGACTTGTATGTTAAAATTACCTAACCCCCCTACAGCTGAAACTGAAAATTACATGACCCCGTAGCTTTTTACCCCCCCCCCCCCCGAAAAAAAATAAATCAACTTTTCACATATGGGGGCTGTCTTTACCTTTGAAATTTTGTTCATGGATATGTTGGCATAGTCTGTTTGTGCCCTATCTGAACGACCAATACTTTTATGATGGCCCTTCTTGTTATGTGTGAAGTTAGTAATGGGGAAATTGTGTCATATTTATACATTTTGGGTGGTTTGGTGAGTCTTTATAACCCGAACAAGTTAGCCTACATTCTGAGCAGAAACGTATAATCCAGTAAAACGCTCTACTTTTGTGAGCATTGGTGCAAAGCTGAGACGAGGTGAAAAACATGCAATAAATCACATTTTTTTAAATCATAAAATTAGATTTTGTTACATTATACACCCCGTGGCTCTAATTACTCGAAAGATTTGCTGTCCAAAAGTCGTCTCATAGTAACAGATTTTGAAGTCGATATGTTTTAAGAAAATATGCGCGAAGCGCAGAAAAAAATTGTATTTACACTACAAAATAGCCTCCAAAATCACCCCAATCACTACCATCTTTATAGTTTAAAAAAAGTTACACAACCCCCCTGTTTAAGAATAAAAAGTTACATAACCCCCCCTATTTCAACATATGAAAGTTACATGACCCCCCCTATAGTTTACCCAACCCCCCTCCAGCATAAATATTGAACGGTCCCTAATAGTCAGCAAAAATATGCGTCCTATTAAAAGAACTGATGAATTTGCATAAAAGTTGTATTTAATATTGGTTTGTTTGACTTTCCTGCTTTTTGGTGTCAGTGATATAATAACAGACAGGTTGCCTAAGGTCATTGTATTACTGAAAACAAGTTAATTTTGCGGCAACTTTTTTTCGTGAATTGCTAATCATCACTAGTTTCGTCGTAACTTAATTTCGCGAAAGTAACATTTCTACCAACTACTGTCATCTTCACACACATAAATTTGCGGCAATATAATTTCACGAAATTGAGCTCTCTCGAAATTTGCGAAATTAAATTGCTCGAGACATTAACTTGTTTTACAGTAATATTGTGTGCCCTGGATTTTTTTACCTAATGTTTAATGAATTGTTACTCAGTGATGCATTCAACCAAGTACACAGCAGAGGTTAACCCAGAGGGATTTATTTATTTACTTAATTTAGTGTACAGTCATCAAGAAAAGTAACTATACAGGTAATATATGGGTTTTTTAATGCTAGACGTATATATCCTACCTAGAAATATTAAATAATAAAGTTGATGAGAAATTTATCTCCTTAATTATTAGATATTGCACGCTAGGATCGGGTGATTATTGAGGAAGTGACACTCCAAAATGTAAGGTGAAGTCCGATTTTCATTTAACATTTTTATTTTCTACACGCAGAACCCATGCAATTGGGGGATGCATGCGCAGGTTGGACAGTCGGCCGTATTGTTCCGATGGATCAATACGCCACACGCTACCTGTCATACTCTCCTCCGTGTTAAAATGTAAAATGTGAAAATGAAATTGTGACTTTACCTTACATTTTGGATTGTCACTTCTTCAATATTCAACTGATCCTAGCGTGCGATATCTCATATTAAAGAAGATAAATTTCTCAACAACTTTATGATTTAATATTTTTAGGCAGGACATATGTAAAGTTAAAAGTCCATTTATTACCTGTATAGTTACTTTTTTTGATGACTGTATATTGTACTACTCCTTGAGTTTGGGACAATAGCTGATTGAACAGACTATTCACTGTAATTCTCTGTACTTTTTGTCTGCATCTCACAAAGCTAAGAATAGTGAATAAAATTATTGTCAACAACAAATCTTTTTATGGGCAGAATTTCTTTGAGATCCTGGTCTGTGGCCATTAAATATTGGCAATGACATCACTTTAAGCCAAGTACGCAATGGGTTCAAAATGTAATAGGTCCACTGGTTATACCGTAGTTATCCATAAGGACTTGTGAGGAGATAATGGATGATAAAAACTTACTGACCAGTTCTACATAGAGTGCGAATAATGTCATCCTTGGATTATAATGAGATAATATCATGAGTGTGTCATTGATTTATTCATCCTTTTATGGTCTGATTATCTGAGTGGCTCTATTTTGTGCCTAAAACACCATGACGGATTATGAGCCAAGGCCGTGTATGTCAGATTGTATAAAGAGGGGAGGAGGTGTAGAAAAACAAACTCTTGTCAAACTTGTTAGCTGTATAGGAGGTAAGCAAGCGATAGCTGTATTCTGAAACAGGGGTTGGGAGGGGAGGAGGGGGGGGGGGGGGGGGGGGCAATAACTAGTATTGCTTTTAGGAGGGATCGGGCAGTGCCACCATATTATAAATGTAGGGTCTAGTTTCCCCTACATTGTGTATCTGGTAAGCATGGTAAGTGAATGACTCCTTTTCAATCCTCTGGTGTTTTTTTTGTTTGTTTTGTTTGTTTTTGTTGTTGTTTGTTTGGGTTTTGTTGGTTTTGTTTTTTGTTTTTGTTTTCATTGTTTTTATTTTTTTTTAAATTTTAATTTAATTTTTTTAAATTGTTATTGTGTTGTTGTTGTTGTTGTTGTTGTTGTTGTTGTTGTTGTTGTTGTTGTTGTTGTTGTTGTTGTTGTTGTTGTTGTTGTTGTTGTTGTTGTTGTTGTTGTTGTTGTTGTTGTTGTTGTTGTTGTTGTTGTTGTTGTTGTTGTTGTTGTTGTTGTTGTTGTTGTTGTTGTTGTTGTTGTTGTTGTTGTTGTTGTTGGTTGTTGGTTGTTGGTTGTTGGTTGTTGTTTGTTGTTTGTTGTTTGTTGTTGTTGTTGTTGTTGTTGTTGTTTTGGGTGGGGGGGGGGGGTTGGGTGGTGTTTTTTATGTTGGGGGGGGGGGTAAATGTGTCTATTTTCTTGAGCTATTTTAGGATATCCTACCATTTCATTCACTGTGTAAGTGTAGGGGTTGTTCTTTTAAAAGTTCCAATCAAAGGCATGCAGTGGTAGGGTATACTAAAAAAACTCCGCCATGTTTTGTCAAAATCTGTCATCAATTGCTTTGTCCATGATCCCTGAAACACCGCTGATAATTCTGAACCTAAATATGTATTAACTCTAACACTATGAACCCTATATTTAACTTAAACCAGTGGTGTAGCCAGAGGGTGCGACCGACCCCCCCAGACCGACCCCCCCCCCCACCCAATATTTGAGTTGCGTTGGTTGAGACTGTTACTGCCGGTTACCAAGCTCAATTTTTCACCCCGGTTACGGTTTGGGGAATGCTACGCCACAACACCCCCCCCACCTCACCCGGACACTAGTTTCTCACTCTGTGGCAACTCCTCTCACCTGGTCACTAGTTTCTCACTCTGTGGCAACTCCTCTCACCCGGTCACTAGTTTCTCACTATGTGGCAACTCCTCTCACCCAGTCACTAGTTTCTCACTCTGTGGCAACTCCCCTCCCCCGGTCACTAGTTTCTCACTCTGTGGCAACTCCCCTCCCCCGGTCACTAGTTTCTGTGGCAACTCCCCTCCCCCGGTCACTAGTTTCTCACTCTGTGGCAACTCCTCTCACCCAGTCACTAGTTTCTCACTCTGTGGCAACTCCCCTCCCCAGACACTAGTTTCTCACTCTGTGGCAACTCCCCTCCCCCGGTCACTAGTTTCTCACTCTGTGGCAATTCCCCTCCATCGGTCACTAGTTTCTCACTTGCGACAGGCTACATGTAGCATAAAGTCTTGTTTGTTCACTTATATTTCTTGCCCCCATATAAAAACTTAGCTACAACACTGACTTTAATACGAACCTTAACCCTAACCCTAGAATGTGGCAGTGGGGATGGAACGAAGAACAGGGGGAGGGGGTTAAATAAAAAATGGGAAAAATTATGTCCGCCGGCCCCGGGAATTGAACCCGGGTCGGCCGCGTGACAGGCGAGATATACTACCACTCAGCCACGGGGGGAGGGCTTCACAGGCTAAAAAATCGGAGACCATACCCGTAGTTTAGTGCTACATGAGATAGAACTTGTGCGCGCGCAAGCCAAGTGGTGCTGGCTGTGATGTTTCTGTGAGACGTAGTAGGGTAAGGGTTATTCATTATCCCTTTAAGAACCCTAACTCTAACCGTATTAACCCTCATAAATTATGCTTAATAGCCTTATAAATGACAAAAACCCATATTCCAACATGATTTCATATTACATGGTAATTATATCCAATCGACTACCTGATATTCTTAATTTGAACACTGATTGAGTTGCTTATAGTGATTTGTAGTGCTATCAGGAGCATACCCATACGGCTTAATAAATAAGTTCTAAGAGCGTGTTTCTACTGAGGCATCGGATTGACCACGTAAACATGCAAACAAACAAAATAAATTAGAAAATAAATTGACTTCAAGTTCGGGAATAAGGTCTCGCATTGTGTTTAAATACGTAGGCAATGAAATGTGGTGGAGAGGTCACATGTATACTTCCGGGTCGTGAACGCAGCGATAAGATTTATTGGCTTGCTGTTTCTACTGGGCAATTTAGCGGTAATTACTGTTATCAAAACAGGTTAATTACCGTTAAGTTGCCCTGTAGAAACTGCCTCTAAATCCATTTTAATGGTCTTTTGGGAACTACCAAAATGATAATTTGCTATCACATACATGTACCTCATATGTTTTGGTTATAGGCCCATATAGTTTTATGGTACAATTAAATAGATAATGACTGTGTACACAAACACAATTCCAGCAGCTCTAGAAAATACTACTATGTAATTGTAATAGGTGCTTTATAGCAATTATGTATTGAGATTGCTTCCTTTTGTGATCTATGAAAACAATATGACCAAACTCTCAACAAAGTCATGTGATGTTCAAACAAATATATGTACACGTAGTGATTTTCCGGGGTGTTTGAAAAGCCTACATGTATAATGGTGACTTCACTTTTTCATTTTCACTGTTGAAAATGTCATCAAGAGTGACAAATGGGCAGTTCCAAGCAAAACAGGACATTACAAAATAATTGACAAATGGCTGTAAATTTATAATTTAAAGTTCTACCATCACATATTTAGTATCAAATGAAAGGTACTTTCAAGCTCTTTCAAATGAGCTATTTTTCGTTTTAATTGATATACATTAAAAGTATGATTTATTTTGAAAAAACCTGATTTTTGGTAAAAAATTGTGATTTTTTTTCTTCAGAAAAATGCCCATTTGTAGCACCCTTCTCTGACCTCTTCTTATGCTTTTATATAAGTTTTGTTGCTTTATGTTGCTAACTTACCGCTTAAATTTTCATAAATTTACACGTTTAACATGATTTTGTTTTTTCTTATGTATTTTCTTATGAATTTTGCATTGTGGACAAAACGTCATTCCGTAACGGTCATTCCGTAACGCTCTTATTTGTCGATCTTTACATCATATTTCAAAAAATATTTAGCCAATTTTAACCAGCAAGTTGTCATATTGTAGGTAAAGGTATACAGAATCACCCAAAAGTCAATAAAACGTCATACATTTCTAAATATCACAAGACTAGAAAAATCATGTCCATTTTGTGTCATTCCGTAACGGCAATTATAAAAATCAATATTTCATTAATTAAAAAGCTGATGGTCAAAATTTGTACCATATCTGAAAGTGTTTAGTAGTTGCTATTAAAATATATTATTAGTTTGATTAGAAGTAATAAACTTTTCAAGATATTATGATTTCAAACATCAAAATGCTTTGTGAATGTCATTCCGTAACGCTTGGAACTGCCCAAATGTTGGAAATGTCATTGTGTTCATACATTACATGTACTACCCAAATCAGTGTGCTAGCACACATTCTTGCCGTCTTTTTGAGTTTTTTCACCCTCAAGAATTTTACACAGTGAAATTGCTGAATTACACCGGTGTGCACTTCAAGGTACAGAAAACAGTTGTTAAATGTTGCTTAGGAGATGAAAAAACACACCGTTTTACGGACCTGACCGACTCACTTTTTGCGATTTTTGGCTTTTTGTGATTTTGGCTTTTTGTGTGTTTGTTTTTAGATAAATTTGTCTCAAATTATGTAAAATTAGCCGTATTTTGGCCAAAAATCTGTTGATTTTTTTTTCTTCACAATTTGCGAAATTAAATCCTCGCGAAATTAAGTGGTTTTACAGTAGTTAAATTTAAAACATATTGCATGGAAACTCAAAATCATCCTTCACTAGCCTAAAGGCCTTTTTTTTAAGATTTTTTTCTTCTCAAATCATGTAAAATCAACCGTTTTTTGGCTGAAAAATTGTCGAAATTTTTTCCCCTCACAATTTGGGCAGATTTTGGTGACATTTTATGTAAGAAAATTTAAAAATTAAAAAATTAAAAAAAACCCAAAAAACCCTGACTGACACACCCTACTTGACAGGTCCGTCCCCGTAAAACAGGATTTTTGTTGTTGACGCCTAGTAATACCAATTAATTCAATTATTTTGTCTTCAGGTCATAACAGGCACACCGCCACAATGGAGCTAAGCCAGGAGATGCTGGACGTTCTGCCGCGCTCGCAACGTCTCAAATATGCCAAGAAAGCGCGGCAACAGCAGCTCATGGCGTACTACGAGAGAGAGGAGGAAGAGGATGAGTGCCAGGTATCCTCATCACCAAACAAGAAGGGTCAACATGTCAACTTTGTAGTGGCTAACCAACTGAGAGATGCGGTGACACGATTTGATGATAAAGAAGGTAAGGCTATTGTAAGAAAAGACATTTGTGACGCGATCAAGAGGAATGAGTCGGATGTCAGGGAATCCCAAATTTAGATATGGCCAATTCAAAATGGCGGCTTACATAAGTTTTGATGGAAATTCATGTATACAATTTGACATAACTTTGGTACAAAACGTCGTATCGACATGGGGTTTTCAGTTTCTGAAAGCTTTAGGTGTCTTCTTTAAGACTGTATTAAAAACTCATTTTCGACCAGGGTCGACATCCGACTCATTCCTCTTGATCGCGTCACATTTGTTCTAAGGCCAAACAAAGAAGAAGGTCTGTCTCAGAAACATTTTGCAATAAAGCTAAGTGCTGTGTGATTTTTTAATTTTTATTTATTTTTTGAAAAAAAGCTATGAGGTATGCAATTTTGTTGTTGTTCCAATTGTTGTTGATCCAAGCTTACAGACAACTTTTTTAAATTTATTTTTTAAAAATTCAAAGCAAAACAAAAAATCCAAAAAAACCCCCAACTTTTTGTTGGGGTCTCATCGCGTAGACCTACGCGTCAAAGCTCATTTCACATACCAATGCTTCTAAAACAAACCTTCTTCTTTGTTTGGCCTAATGGCAGACAATCCTCTCAGGTAGGGTGTCGGTCGCAATTGTTTTCTCAAAAGTTTCATTGATTAAACAAAAATTGTAAACCTTTTCAAAATGTTCTTCAACATCTTAGAAAACTAGAAAGAAAACAAAATCTAAAATCTTCACCTTTCGTTTAAAAAAAAATTTGCAGTGAATCTCCAACTGATACATAATACAGGCAGTGGCGTAGCTAGGATTTTTTTAAGGGGGGGCAATATTTCTGAAATTTATGTAAAAGGTTGCCCCAATTTTTTTTGTTGCAGTCAGTCACCTCGTGAATTTCACGTAAGTGGGGGGGGGGGGGGGGGGGGGTGATGTCAAACAATTTCACACGGTCATAAAATGGCACAGTCCAAAAAACAGCACATTCAACAATGGCAAATCTACGGGTTTTAAAAAATTATCTTTATAACATTTTCGTTTATTTATAAAAACCAGGCGAAAAATTTCATATTTAAATACTTATACACTATTTCCGGAAAGTGGGGCGGGGGCACAAAGAGGGCGGGGTCACAAAAAATTCTGTCGGGGGGGGGGCAACTGCCCCCCCCCCTGCCTCCCCCCTGAGTTACGCCACTGATTACAGGAAAGGATGCATCTTGACCTATTTTTTATAAAGAGAAGGTGAATACAGGAGAAGTTGAGGAGTGTAGGTTCAAGATTCAAATCTTGATGAGGGTGTCAACCCTCTATAGATTTGAAAATATTTACCAAAAAGTGCCAAAAATGTGATTTTTGAAATCAAATTTTGTTGTTGTTGCACTTTTTGGTCAATAATTTCAAAACTAAAAATGTTTAAGCCAAAAAAACCCGATCCTAGATAATTGACTTTAGATTATTTTGGTGAAATTTTGGAATTTATTACCAAAATCAGATTTTGTAGGTTGTCTGAAATTTGTTGCCGTCAAAAAAGTGATTTTTTAGGCAAAAATGTAACGATCACTATATTTAGTGGAATTTGATACCAAAAAATGGATTCTCTGACTCATTTCCTTTAAAAAATCGTATACGTTTATGTACATGTACATCACATTTATAGTTTAAAAAGTTACAGTGCTTGGTAAATTTGGCACCAAAAAGGGTTGACACTTCCCTTAAACAAGTCCAAGACAGACTAAAGCGTAACAAAACAATTAAAGCAAAGTTCATGTGTCTTTGAAACGCTTTTAAGAAACACAGGACACATAGTTGTTTAAAAACACAGGACACATAGTTGTTTAAAAACACAGGACACATAGTTGTTTAAAAACACAGGACACATAGTTGTTTAAAAACACAGGACACATAGTTGTTTAAAAACACAGGACACATAGTTGTTTAAAAACACAGGACACATAGTTGTTTAAAAACACAGGACACATAGTTGGACGCACAAAATTATGAATAATCTGATTGTTTTGGTGAATGAACCTGCTACATGAAGTAAAGCTAAGGGCTGTGCTAGGTCATTTTTTTCTTTGATTAAACAATTTTCAGTATAATTATACACAATTATCCATTGTTAGTCTTTATTATGGATGTCAAGGCAAAAACAATGATCTGCAGACAAGTCTAATTATTAAAGGTCAAAATCAAGTTTATTACATGTACAAATCTTTCTGCTCATTGAAATACATAGAAAAAGGCATGTGTGTGTAATGAAAGCTACACAGATAGACTGATTTGGGGGGGATTTGGTTTGGTCTGGGGTGTGCGGCTGGAGATTCAAAACCCCTACTTATTTCTAAGGATGATTTTGGAAAAAGGTACCCATTTCTAAGAATTTTACTTCATTATAGACCAAATGTTTGCAAATTATCGGGAAAATAGACCAACATTTCGCGAAAAAATACAAAATTTTCACGAAAACAGACCCATTCGTAAAAAGTGACCCAATTATTAGGGATTTTCCAGCACAAAATCATACCCCATGTTTAGAGATTTTTTGAAAAAAAGCGACCCATTAGAGCGGCACTTCCCCGTATACCTTATTAGGTGAGTACCCCCTCCCCCCCCCTCCGGGGCTGATTTCACTCGGCACATCCCCATATACCTTATTAGGCGAGTACCCCCTCCCTCCTCCGGGGCTGATTTCACTCAATATTTTCACCTATACATACAGACGTATATATATTTATTCTTTTCACTTTAAAATTAATATCTATTTTACAAAATCAAATCAGCTTTTGTGAGTTATAACTTTATACATGCTGAAGGGCCAGAAATAAACCATTCAGGGTTTTGACAGAACATCAACGATATTACAGTGTATATTGTCTATGTGCACATTCACTAGGGAAATGGAAGGCCTCAATATTTATCTGTTCTTTAATACAAATCTGTATACACAATACCACTTTACCAGGCTAAATAAAATGGTTGAATAGTTTTGAAAAGTAGACCTTGCCTGGCAGATTACCAATTTGACTGGTACACTGAATATATGGAAAGTAAATACTGCTGTGTGTACAATTTAAAGGAAATCCTTGCCATGGAACTTTAGCGCTTTGTAGCATTACTATTTCTTTTTTAAATAACAAATAAGAAGAAAAAATAGGGACAGCGGTCCCAAATAGGTTGTCCGTTTATATGGGTAGTTTGGTTGCAATTGTACTTCATCTGTTTAAATGTAATCAATTTTACATATGCAGCCAATTTTACATCTTGACCTCAGATGACCTTTGACCTTGGTATGTGACCTTTGACCTCATTAACATATGAAGGTTTCCATATTGCATCTATGACCCAAGTTTGATATAAAATCGGATGGATTGAGCGTGATACACAAAGATATTGGTCGAGCTATGAGTTTTAAAAAATATTGTGCGAGACGCAGTCGAGCACAATATTTTTAAAACTCATAGCGAGACCAATATATTTGTGTATCATGCGAAAAAATCCGTCCGATTTTATCATTATTATGCAGTGAGAATCTGACTTGACAACAACAAAAAAATCAAGAAAAATTTAAAAAAATCACCCATAATATTGTAAAAATATCAATAACATTTTTTTGTTCCAAAGAACAGACAATTAATTTTGTTTCCTAAAAATAAAAAAAATCCTGAAAAAAAAAAAATCCTAATGTTTTTTTTCCTAAAAAAAAAAAAAATCCTAAATTTTTTAATTTTTTTTTTTAAAAATCCCAAAAAAATTCTCAAAAAATTACAATTTTTTAAAAAAAAAAACCTAAAAAAAAAAAATCCTAATTTTTTTTATTTTAAAAATTCCAATTTTTGTGTTGTTTAAATTCCAAAAATGTCTCTTTTTTATTTTAATTTTTTAAAAATCACCCAAAAATAATCCTAAAAAAATTATCAAAATATTTCAACAAAAAAAATAAAAAAAATAGTCTAACTGCATTTTGTGACTGCATTGTACTCATGCAGGTAACCAAACTGACCAAGTTCACTGACCAAGCAAGTGTGGTGTAATATTGGATGACTTGAGGGCGATACAGTGAAAATTGGTTAAGCCTTGGAAAAAAATTGGACGAGCCGCAGGCGAGTCCGATTTTTTTTCAAGGCGAAACCAATTTTCACTGTATCACTCGAAAAAAGGAATCCAATATTTACATTATTATGTTTTGAGAATCTGACTCTAATTAAAGATGGGACATCTATGCTTGTTAAATAAATGCACAGTAATTTATATGAAATAGGATAGCCATAAAATCCTATGAAGTAGGCCTATAGGCTAGGCCCAGTCACGCTAGCATCATCATCACCAGGGCTCTCTTTTAAATTCAAAGTGGGGTGACTGTTGCAGTTTTGCATCTGTGTTACATTGTAATATACCCAAAAGTAATGCTAACACATCGATAAATAAGACACTGGCTCATTTTGAATGGTAAATCAAGAGCCTAGACTTAGGCCTGCACACAAATCAGAAATAAGCTTATTTAGGGTGTATTTTGTTCTGAAACTACAACAAGAAAACTGTATAAATGCTATCAAAATGTGTTTTAAATGACTTACTATATCATTGTTATTTGATTTTTTCATTGGATTGTGTAAACATCATGGAAATATTGAGGGAATTTACGTCTAAAAATGCCAGCACAAAAATCGGAAATAAAAATAAGAGGTTTACTTTTAGGCCTAGTAAAAAGGCTATAAATTCTCCTTAAACCCACTATCAAAAGACCAAAAGTACAATATTTGTAGCCAAAGAGTATTTCACACTGTTTGTATTAATAAACCTGATCCATGTTTATTTTATTTACCCTTTTCATGAGTAATTCTGATGGAAACTTCTCTCCACACAAAATGTTACTACAGTGTCGGCCATCTTGTTAAGTTGATGTTTACTTTTTTCACAGGATGTATGGACTTTTCCATTGTGTTAAATAGGGGGTTATATTATATTGATGGTAGGGGCTAATTGACTAGTAAAGAAAATGGGTTTTCAACATGTTTCCCATCCAAAAACACCAAAATTATCATTCTAGGCTCGTGTTAAAAATATATCAATCATCATATTTTTGTGTTTTTACAGAAAATATACAAATATGGCAATAATTTATCCGGCGTCAGTTATGAAAAGTTCCAACTACAAATTACAATTTCACACCCTTCAAATGTATGGGTCAATCCAGCAAAAACATTGAACCAATCAAAAGCTCGTATTCCAAACTGTCCGATACAGTAAAAAAAATCGGATGACCGATTTTTAAACTTCATCCGATTTTTTTAAACTTACAAATACAGTCCAATACATGATTAACTCGAGTTCAAAGCTCTGTGTAAATGAATGGACGGAAGATTCTCAAAACATAATAATGGTTGCAATTGGTCATTGTATGGAAAAGAAATGGACGACAAGACAAAAAGTGTGTACTTAATTTTACATCTTGACCTCAGATGACCTTTGACCTTGGTATGTGACCTTTGACCTCATTAACATATAAAGGTGTTCATGTTGCATATATGACCAAGGGTTGGTTGCAATTGGTCATTGTATGGAAAAGAAATGGACAATACAAAAAGTGTGTACTAAATTTTACATCTTGACCTCAGATGACCTTTGACCTTGGTATGTGATCTTTGACCTCATTAACATATGAAGGTTTCCATGTTGCATCTATGCCTGAAGTTTGGTTGCAATTGGTCATTGTATGGAAAAGAAATGGACAATACAAAAAGTGTATACTAAATTTTACATCTTGACCTCAGATGACCTTTGACCTTGGTATGTGACCTTTGACCTCATTAACATATGAAGGTTTCCATGTTGCATCTATGACCGAAGTTTGATTGCAATTGGTCATTGTATGGAAAAGAAATGGACAAAACAAAAAGTGTATACCAAATTGTTGACACACACACACCCCCCCGACTACCCACACACAGACAACACACACGAAGGATGCTGCCATAAGGTCTCTTCCTACGGACGACCTAAAAATGGTTCGGCGTCCAAAATCGGAGCGGGCGGGGATGAGTAACATGTTACTTTTGTTTCTTGGCCTAAACAAACTGTCCTAGACTTCATTTATACCCATGTTATCCTCCCTTGTAAACACCAAAGAGGTGCAATTTCAAGATCCTATTCCAAGCACATATTTCAGAGAAAAACAGGACATCAAACTGAGGGTTTGTACTATGCGCTGCAAGCCTTTCAACCCTGCGATTTCATACTTGTCACTTTTTTGGTATGATGCTATTATTAAAACAAACGTACATATTGTAAAGAACATTGATAAATTGTAGTATTTTTCTTCTCTAAAAGTGTCATGTATAAATCTTTAGAATAGAACCTCAAAGTGTCTATAGCCCCTCCCCTAAACAACAAAGAAAGGGGGAAAAAAAGATAATTGACAGACTGACTCACATTTCCCCCTCCCCTTGTTAAGGCAAACAAACCATTTTTTAAAGCCTAACTAGTTAATTCTTTATCTCCCTTATGCAGCCCATGTGCTGAACCATTATACCACCTTTATTCCACAAAATGACTTCTCACATAATTTGTAGGTCATACAGGTTAAAGTAATGAAATATGAAGGGTTTGCATAGATGTAGAACCAAGAGGCCCAATCCAATATAGCTCCCATTTCCCATTTTTGAACACAGAAATATTGATATACATGTATAAACATGGACATCATTTTTACTTTGTATGCCTATTGAAACATATTTAATATAGAAAATAACTTCAGTCCAAAAAACTGCAAAACTGGGAGTCACACACACCCTGTTTTACGGGCCCGACCGACCTGCTTTTTGCATTGATCAAGAAGAATTGTTTCCTCAAATCATGTAAAATCAGCCATTTTTTGGCCGAAAATCTGTTGGGTTTTTTTTCAAAATTATTTTTAAAAAGTCCCAATTTTTGCAGATTTTTGTGACATTTTAGGTAAAAAACCAAAAAAGAAAACAACAACAAACAAATGACCGACCGACCCTACTTGACAAGTCAGTTCGCCGCCCTCCTGTAAAACTCTTTTTTGTTTTTGGTCGCCGAATTGAGTAATATAAAATTATGCTTTTGTTTTCTTTTCTACATTTCAGTCTTATTGCTACTGGACCAGGGTGCGGATCCCAACACGGCTTCAGAGAGTGGTATCACACTGTTACATCAGGTATTTAACATTTTCCATGCCGCAGTTGAGACAACACTTCCAAAAATGTCACAAAATGTTTCACAAAAGTCAATATTGTTTTATTTCATCACCCTATTTGGAATAATCATGAGAAATACATTTAAAAAAAGTACAAACATGCCTAGGATTGGTTCGATAAATCTTGAGATAAGACTTTGAATGTTGGGAAAGGTTTCTGAAAATCTGTTTTGTATGGTAGAACTAATAGCCACTTGGAGAGATACTATTATACCTCATTAATATTCATGAGCTACAAGCACACTATTTCATTGGCCAATTGGAAAAATAATAGCCTATTTCCCTATTAACCTCATCCCCAGAGTCACAGTGAGGTGTAATAAAACAAATACTACCATGTTTTATTTGGAAATTGGTTTATTTGGAAATTAAGACTCGATAAAATTGGTACATGCCTTATTTGGCCTCTTCTGACCTGGTAGTATTTGTATATTGCAAAAGTGTGTTTTTATGGCATGACCACCCCCCCCCCCCCCCCCCCCCTCCGTCTACAAGCCCTCTGACTCATTTAAATAGGGGTGTGTGGAGATTTTCTGTACAAATGAATTAATGGCGAATTAACACATATTTTTGAAATTTGAGAATATTTTTAGCTCAAAAATGGCAAAAGAAAAATTAAATTTGGCCCTCATTTTTGTAAAACAAATTTCGGTCAATATACCCATGCACTTGAAATGCATCAGAAATTTGAGGAAAATTTGAGAATCCATTCTCGCAAAGGTTCCCGCCAGTAAAGTTGCGAGAATCCAAGTTGATTCTCGTAGATAATCTAACACACTATTTGAATGGAGGATAATCCATAGATACTCGCCAAATCTTTTGCAAGAATCTAAATAGATTCTTGCACCCGTTGACAAACTTTTGACCCTGGAATGAAAATGAGCTGAGTAACCAACTATTTTCTCCAAAATAAATACTGTAAATGCTGACATTTTCGCGGTGGTTTTATTTTTGCGCTTTTCGCGCAAAATATTTTTCTGCGAAAATGATAATGCGCAAAAATAATGTTTTCAGCACATATGCAGTGCATCCAGAAGGTTGCCCGCGAAAAAAACAATTCGCGAAATATCTATAATATCAAAATGCGTAAAAATATGTTTCCGCACAAATATTGGCTTTTACGGTAGATGAATGCTGGAATATCATACAGAAGGACAAACGTATGGACAGCCCCTAAAAAGTTGACCTATTTGTACATTTCCAAAGAATAACAATACAGATTGGACAATAGTGAAGCAATAGATCAAAGTATAAATATTTTTGTTGGCTTGAATGGCTTCCCATGTGGACAAGACAGTGCAATCTATTGGGGATATCAGAGGGGATTTCCAAAACACAGTGACTCATTCATATTTATTGACTGGCCCACAGGGGGGGGGGGGGGGGGGCTAAGGATTTTGGGGCACAAACATTTGCTAAATATCTAATAAGAATTTAGGAGTAATTTTCACTCGTAAAATCTGAATGCCTTGATCAATTTTGATAAATTTGGTGTAATTTTAAAGCTTAGAAAAGCTTTGAGAGCACACATAATAAACTCATTGACTTCACCTGCAAAGTCCCCCCCCCCCCCCCAATTCCCTTTGATGTGCTGTATCACATGTGTGCATCTTGTTTTATGAAACTTGTATCTTCTTGTACATTTCACTCCATTGGAACACAAACATTTGCTAAATATCAGGAGAACGCAGGTGTTCACAAACAATTTACAAATATGGACAATTTTCTGAAAACATACATTTATACAACAGAATACAATGAAATGCTTAGCATAACATCTTTTAAAATAAAAATGAAAATTAATATTAAAAATTAAAAAATTAAAAAAATTAAAATTAAAAATTTTAAAAAAATTATTATTATTTAAAAAAAAAATAAAAATAAAATAAAATTAAAATTTTGAGTATATTATGGTACCTACATATTATGGTAACATGACAATTGAAAAACTATACTTACCATAATATTGATTGCTTTCATTACACAGTGTTGCATAGATGATAACATAACGGTAGCCGAGCTGCTGATCCAGAGAGGGGCGGACGTCAATCCGCAAGATGATGATTGGTGGACGCCGTTACACGCGGCTTGTGCTTGTGAAACAGTAGAATTAGTGCAGCTGCTATTAAATGTAAGTTGTTTGGGAGGACCTCAGAAAGGTTTTTGGACCAATTTGAGGGGAAAACATCAATTTGTTTACGAAGTTTGTGTATTCAATAAGATGGTAAATTGGGCAAACAGCATTGTTAAGGAAAACATGGTGATAGTAGTTTACAAAGATGTTTATAAAAACCCAATTTTTTCCACATGCATGTTTATAGAATATACAGGGTTGCCCAAAAACGAGTTATAGGGAAACATGTTAAAACTAGAATATGTGATGCGAGCTGTGAAAACCCGCGGGATGTTGCAAAATGTGAACTAGGGATTATGGGTAAAATTTTTTTTAAAAATTGTACGTTTTAAATTTTTTTAAAAAATTAAAGAAAATTTATTTTGATACTTTGTGTCATCGTCTTTCATGAAATTTCACCTTCAAAAACTTACTTGAGTCACTTTCATTATTAACCTTATAATGTTATTCTATTGAATTATGTATGTTTTTGGCCTGTTTTCATGATTTCTTGTTTTGTAGCTTTTTATGACATCACAATCATCATTCAACTTTTTTTGTTGTGATTGTAGAAAAATGATCGAAACAGTTCTGTAATCAGCACAGTTTTAGCTTTCTTATGATATAAATATCTCCAATATGAAAAACGCCACCATGTGGCGGGTTTTCACAGATCGCATCATATTTGTGTTCCAATGCTGCAACATCAAAGTAGTACAGGGTGTCCCAACATTTTTAAAACATTTTTTAAGCTTTATATCTCAAGTAAATTAATTTGCAATATAAGAATAAAATCATATTTGGATATAGGGAAGACTTGTAGAATTATATTGATACCAAACTTACAATAATAGCTAGAGTACAGAAGAAAGTTTTCAGAACAGTAAAACTACTTTCAAATAAACATTCAATATCTGTGAGTGAGAGAAGAAAAAGGTAGTGAAGAGAAAAAAGGTTTTCAATGATGATTATTTTTAGTTTCAGATTGAAATAATCATTGTTATGAACATTATCAATGTTGTGCACAAAATGAAATCAGTGAAAGCCTTTTTTTGCAAAACTTCACATGCAGGGTTGTAGCTAGAGCATTTTGAGTGCCGGACACAATATTTCGCTATTTGGTAATTCTCGCGGCTCGGTGGCCGGGATGTTTTTAAGCTTTTTTAATGCACTTTGAGGGTTCCTGCCACATAATTTCTTGTTTTATGAGGCAGTTTAATGATTTATCCACAAATAAAAAAATTGTTAAAAATTAAAACAAATAAAATAAAAAACAAATTAGAAACCCCCCCTTTTTTTTAGAGTGCCGGGCGGGCCAGCCCAATTCAGGGCCCAGTGCCGGGCAGGCCCACCCAGCATAGCTACAACCCTGTTCACATGAATGGGTTGTGAGGAACATGCAGCACATGATAACAGCTTTTTGGGCCCGTCATTTATGGATCTGCAGTATACCAAAATCCTTTCCCTAAATCATAAGAATAGTAGAGTATCTCCTGTGGGTCCGGGTGGGCACCCCTGACGGCTTTGACCGGGAAGTCCAGCTCAAACTACGGGGCTTAAGAGGGTGAAATGAAGGGAAGTATACAAGGGAAGAAAGGGAAAGGATGCCACATCACAAGCCCCCCCCCCCCCCCCACCCCCACCCCTACCCCTGCTCTGACTCTGTGGCAATTCTCAAATATTGGTTATGGAGGAGCGTGATAATTTGCACACCAGGTTTAGGACGCCTCATTACAAGCCCCACCCCACCCCACCCCACCCCACCCCACCCCATCCCACCCCACCCCACCCCACCCCACCCCACCCCACCCCAAGTTACTGACTCTTCTGCAATTCTTAAAAGTTAGTATAAAGTCCACCGGGAAAAATACCCTTTGCCCCCTCTGACAAGTGACCTCAGATACGCCACTGCATAAGAACCCTTGGTTATCACCATCCACAATTTTGTAATACTTTGATATATTGTATTTGATCTGATCTGTTAGAATGGCGGCGATCCAACAATGCTTGATATTGATAGTAGCTTACCCGTGGATCACACACCGGAAGGCAGCGAAGTCCGCCAAGTTATACAGCAACATATGCAACAGAATGGTAAGTGATGATCGAGTTATCCTTTCTGGAAAAATGTGTTATTATAGGTCCAAGATATTGGTATAGTATTATTCAATATTGGAACATAAAAGTTGCCAGTATCGCTTGATACTCGTACAATTTTTACTGTCGATACTGGAACACCGAATTGTGTTCTAGTATCAAGCAAATACTGGAAGGTTTTTATTTTCCAGTATCGGGCGATACCGGTACACATGCTTTGTCTAATAATATGTCCCAGTATTGAACGATACTGGTACATAACTATGTTCCAGAATCGCTCGATACTAGAACATTTTATATGTACCAACATTGTCTGATACTGGAACGCTGACTTTGTACCAGTATCGAACGATACTAGTACAGTTCATGTTAATCTGGGACCTAAATTACACTTTTTCCACCTTTGACAGCGAGCCAACTACCATCAATCTTTAATTGATAGATCTTCATTAATAGTAGTCTTATAAGTCTTCACTATTTGTATAAAAATTGGATCTATCATCCATCTTACTCAAATGCTGTAATTTTTTAAGCAACTGATTGTCATAGTTGCAGTTGTTAACCCTACCCCCCAAATGATGGTTTTGAACCAATATTTCAATTTTAGAAGAAAAACCAACAAATAAATTGCTGCGACCTGACAGGGGATAAAACCGGGGTCTCCCCGGACCCGAAACCCTGGACCCCATATTCACTTAACATTTAGCCTGGGCAGCCCAGAGCTTGTGGTGGGATGGTTGCCTGCCAGTCCGGCGACCTCCCTCAAAAACATTTCCCTCCAAAGTCAAAATTTCACCGGAACCAGGTTCCTGAATTCCCTTTTTTTCCAGCCACGGCCGCTTTTGAAGCTTGTGTCTCCACAGTAACGTACTAGCGTATTGTAGGGATCTCAGCTCAACATTATACCTATTAAAGGTAGATGTTCCGATTGCTGGCCCGATTTTCTACTTGATGTTTTCTATTTTACATGAAAGGTCATCCTTAAAATTGTCACATTCCAAAGTTTGAAATGCATAACTCCAACGGTTTTATTTTTAGAAGCTCATGCATGGTCACAACAAATTTGCCCATTGAGTAGTACACAAACTGGTTGGTGGTTAACCACCTTTGACAGTAATTCACCACATTTTAGCCTATAATTTCTAAATGGAACATTTCTGGGCCTTAAGATTTTACAGACATAATGAGAAAAATATAGGGATTCTTATGATATCAAAATATCTTGATGTGAAAAAAAATCATAGCCCCAAAAAAGTGATCGGAACATACACCTTTAATTCTAATATGCTGGCCTATGCACCTGTGATGAAAGGTGAATTAGGCTGTTGGATCCATTAACCCCCTGAGAAATACCGACTGATTGGTCAGAAAGAAGGATACATCATTTATTGCACCAAATCAGACATTGTTAAAATAATTGTATCTCTAAAAAAGATTGCAGTGCAATATTTTAGAAGCTGTATTCAATTTGGTTATTCAAATGAGTATATGATGTAATTATCCAATCATAATCACTGTTAGATTTTTTACAACCTCTCCTATTATCTATCCCAACATTTATCAGGTCTTGATGAAGGCACTGTTAGAAATCTAAAGCTCCGAGATGCGCTTCGGATGTTAGCCGACGTCAAAGATTTTCTGCTGACTGGAGGCGATATCAATACCACAAGTGATAACGGCACAAGTCTGGTAAGTCAAGGGGAACAGAATAATTAACCCTTTCCACACGGCAGTTGTCTGCAAACGACAGTTCCAAAATTTGATGAAATATTTCGAAGAAGTCAAAAGAATTGAATCTCATCACCATATCTGGAATCACTGTGAGAATTGCATTAAAATAAGTACAAACATGCCTAGTATTGGTTCAGTAATTATTGAGATAAGACTTCGAAAGTTGGGTTTTGTATGGTAAAACTAATAGCCGCGTGGAAAGTGTTAAGTATTAGAATAGAATAGTATATGAATACCCTTCATATTATAGACTTTATAGATGGCCCGATGGGTCATCACATGCCAACATTACCTCTTCAGTGCATCTGCCTTTCTAGTCTGGTAACTTTTTGTCGGTCTATATTGCCGAAGATCTGTTAGAAACACACTCTCAGGGTAATCATCATTATTTTTTATTTTATTTGATTGAATGTATCGTACAAGCGCCTAAGTTTTATGCCAGACAGGGCTGGACCTTAACAGCCGCCCGCTTGCCCATGGCAGGTAAAGTTGGTGTCGGACTGATATAGGTGGAAGCCGGTATCTTTTTTTCCAGACTCAAAGTGTTCTGCTACAAGAAGATATTCCTTATCTACAAGTGAATTAGGAAACACATTTGGGCAGGTAAATTTCTTTATCTGGCGAGTAAGTTCTAGAAGCTACCTGCCCAACTGGATATGGTACCAAAATAGGTTAAGCTCCATCCAGGATGTCATGTATTAAACTACATTTGTGATGCGATCTGTGAAAACCCGTCGGATGTCGCAAAATGTGAACTAGGGATTATGGGTAAAATTAAAAAATATTTTTTCATTCACTTTTTAGATTTTTTTTAAAGATTATTTTTAGAAAATTAATTTGCAATACTTTGTGTCATCATCTTTTATGAAATTTCACCTTCAAAAACCTACTTAAGTCACTTTTCTAATTAAACTTATAATGTTATTCGATTGAACTATGTATCTTTTTTGGCTTGTTTTCATGATATCTTATATTGTAGCTTTTTATGACATCACAATCATCATTCGCTCATAATTTTTGTTGTTGTAGAGATCGTAGAAAAATGACCGAAACAGTTCTGTAATCAGCTCAGTATCAGTTTCAGTTTCTTATGATATAAATATCTCCGATATGAAAGATCCCACCATGTGGCGGGTTTTCACAGATCGCATCACATTAGTTTAGCCCTCCTCATTAAAGGTATATTATGTGATCTTTCCAGGGAACGCCCTCAACATCGAAAAAAAATTGAAAGAAGATTTTCTTGCGATTTCGTAAATCAGCCTATCCAAAAAAACCTAATATTGAATATAGAAACACCGAGCCATGCCCTTTTAGTTGTGGGGCAGCTCTTTGGTTGATAGCGGTTGGTAGCAGTTTTTGGGCTACCTGCCCAACTGGCTGGTACCATAATAGGTTAAGATCCAGTCCTGATGTCGGGTGTTGAACTAGCCCTTCTCATAGGGCGACTATTTCATAAAATGGCCTTTCCAGGGATATAATGATATTGAATATAGAATCACTCAGTGCCCTCTATAGTTGTATTAAGGCAGTTTCTGGGCTCAGATTATGGTAGTCCTATGGTAAGACTTATGTTAAATCTTCTGTATATCGTCGCTGTTCTGTCAAAACCTTGTATGTTTTTGGGGCCCCTTCAACATGTATAAAGTAATACTGCCCAAAGATTATGCATATGAAGTGTTACTTTACACATGTTCTGGGGCAAGAGCAAGGTGTAGATAGATGTGTTTTGGCCCTTGAACATGTTTAGAGCAAATTGCCCAAAAGTTATACATAGGATAGGAAGTATACTTTATACATGCGGAAGGGCCAAATGGAGATACAAAGTATTTGACAAAACAGCAACGATATAGACTCTCAGTGCAATAGTCCCCAATGACCTTGCTGTTGAATTCTCAGAAACACAAAGACAAACAAAATAATATTTGCCACAAGAGGTCATTTACAGCGAAAACCTTGAATGTTCTTCCACTGTATATCCTATCTGAATGTAATGATTTCTGAATTGTTGTTAATAACAAATCAACCAGAGATTTAAAGGAAATCCTTGCCATGGAACTTTACGAAACAGTTACGAGATTTCCACATATCTGTTTCATGTATTGATACTTTCGATTTATGCATTGAATTCCTGCGTGATTACGTGCAACGACCTGTTGCTGATTAGGCGGTTTTAGTAACGATGAGGTCACAATATTGGGTATGGGTATCCTATCAGCACTTTAGACACAGACAACCGGGCGCAAATTTCAAATAATCACAGGCAGTTTAAATTCATTTTATTGGATATTATAGTTCTGTGTTGAGTTAAACTGGTCAATATACATTAGATAATTATTTTCCTACCAAATAATACTTGGTTTCATGAATAGCACTGGTCTCCTTTAAATAATCACATTTTTTCCCTGAACTGAAACTTTTCACAGGTTTTGGAATTTTTAAATCATACACATTATAAAGTATAAGTTTTTCTTCTTCCCCTCTAATTATTGTAGGAAAGAACAGTAACATGAATCCAAGCTATATGTGTGACCATACATTTTACATCATGTAGTATACTATTACTATCACATCAGGGGTGTACTTTCGCGACATCCTGCGAGAATCCAAATGGATTCTCGCAGAGGAATTTTGCGAGAATCCATGGATTCTCGCAAATGTATTCTCGCTGAATATTTTTGCGAGAATCCTTTTTACTGAATTCAAATTCCGCATTTTAAACATTTATTGTACTATTGTTAAGAACAATCATCATTTTAATTTCAACTTGAACAGTTTAGAGTCAAATACCAGTCATCTAAGGTCCTATTTTGAACTTAGAAAAAAAAAGTTTAAAAAAAAAGTTAAAAAAAAAAGAAGTTAAAAAAAAATGTTTTTGTTGTTTTTTGTTGTTGCGAGAATCCACCTGGATTCACGCGGAAGTGATTTTACGCGAATCTTCACGCGAATCGATTCGCGGATTTGCGCCGAAAGTACAGCCCTGCACATTAATGCCCTAAAATTAGGGGTGTTATTAAAAGTAACCCATGTTCTGAACCATAATTAGTCAATCTGTTAAATCATTTGCTAGTGAAGTTTCCCTCGGTTATATGTCTTGCGAAGAATGCGCAAAGATTATTACTATGTCAAATTCATTTTTATCGCAACACAAGATTTTGGGTACCTGGAATTTGTGCACTCAAATTTTCCTTCAGGATAGGAGAACTATGATGTGATAAAAAGCTGAATTTGTTATTATTTATTATTATTCTACCAACGCATATGAACTTTCATTGTGAGGAAGAGCGTTATTTGTGAAACAGTCATTTACAGAGAACAGATTTATTTTGTTTCAAATGTGAAAACCCTCCTCAAATAAACAGTGTTGCCGTGTTACTATTACACTTTAAAATTCATTTGGATAAACATGTCAACAACCTATGCTTGTGTTTTAAGTAACAATTGTATTGATTCAAATCGACTAATACTATCAACCTTGGATGTAATGGCTATCTATTATTTAATATAGCTTCCTGTAACATGATGTCTGACAAAACCCTGGGGATTACCGGGGGGGGGGGGGGTCTTATCTTTATAATGTTGTTGATGGGTCGCCAATTTACGTAAGTGGTAAACGAATGAACTGATTACTGTAAAAGTGGTAATTTTCGCGCGATTAAATTCTCGCTCTTTGCACATTTCCAGCAATTTCAATTGTTTTTAAATTCGCAATTTGAAAATTTATTACATAGACTTATACACAAATAAATATGGTCGTGTGTTTTTATTTTTGCTGTAGCTGCTTGAAGCGTGAAAATTAATGTAGGGCAAACATTTCCACGATTTCAGTATCACTAAAACAGGGGTCAATAGAGCTGCTAGAGGATGAAATGCTACCCTGATTTTTGGTGATTGTTGGGGTCTTGTGAACTTATTGACAATGCAAAAATCCACTTGTGAGCTGATTTGTTTTCTCTAAAAAAAACCAGCAAAAATTCACTTAAAATCTGACACATGACCTTGAGAACCTAAATTGATTTTGAACGTAAATTGATTTTGAACATGAGGGCACTGATAGACTGCTTCAACTGGGAATCGGGGGGTAGGCAGATTTAGACTGCTTATAGAATTTCCCAAAATTTGAAAATCTGAGAAAAACTTATGGTGTTTGAGAAGAATTAGCATCCATCTGGGAACCAAATCAGGCTCCAAAGAGGCAGTGAAGACCTAAAATACTAAACTGCACCAATAAAGTATCTAAACACTTATAAATGGTCAGATATACCGGAAGTAGTATGCAAAAAAAAAAAAAAATTGGTTCGATTCACAGTTATCTTCTGCGCATTTTAACACCTCTTTTGTTGCGCTATGATGTTGTTTGGCAGATTTATGGGCACTTGAGTGGCTTAAGGTCGAATTCAAAAGTTGCAAAAGCCCCTAAAGTGTTGCGTTTTTTTTATACACCCTGTACAGGGCGAGTCAAAATATTCAGGTCCCATTTTTTAGAAAATTAGGAAAATACTTCTTGTTAAAAATTCTTCATACTTGGTGAAATTCCCGAGACGATACCTTATTCCAGGTCATAATTACGACATATTACCAAAAACCACAGTATCCAAAGTGTTCCAAATATACCCCCATTTTCCATTGTAGGCATTTATATTGACATATATTCAAAATGCATGCGTTAAACTTTTGCATTCAAAGAGGTACCTTGGAAGTTGGAACAGATTAAATTTCACAGAATTTGGGGAAATGCACTTATCTCCCGTTTGGAATAACCAATTTGAATGAAATAAAATTTTAAGTTATAGCTATCAATGTGTTCTTACTGTGCATATCAATAAATATATTAATTTTTGCATATTTATTGGTTTAAACAAATCGGTAAAATTGGAACTTGAATATTTTGACTCACCCTGTAGTGCCCTTCCCGCAAGTGTAAATCAATACATTTGTATCCAAAAATGATTTGTAACGCAATTTGTGCTATGAATATGATGCATTGTTGGCAACCAAACTGGGGGAAATGAAACGCAAGTGGCATTGAAACTATGGATTTGATTGCCATAGGAAGGAAGCAATTGTGCTCACTTTACTATGATTGTTGGTAACAATCATAGTATTCGTATATAGGCTGCCTGGAGTTGTACAATGAAGCCTAAATGCACACATTAATTCTGTTTTAGAGTTTGTAGATGGGAGAGGAGATTTTTCCCTAGCCCCCCACGTGCCCCCACACTTGTCCATTCTTTGTGCATAGCTGGCTACAACATATTCTGTATAATGGGTTTGAGGATGTTTGATCAGGGTTTGTTTAGGTCACAGTACAGTAAAGTCTAGAAATGTTAAATGGTGGACTAACAAATTTGATTCCTTTTACTACCAACATATTTTGTGTGTGTGTTGGTGGGGGTGTGTGTTTAAATACAGCATAATTGCGGATGTTTGGGATGGTATTATTATATAAAGGATATGATTGTTTCCAAAAAGAGTGTTTCAACAGATGTTGGAGCATATTTTGGGAGCATTGGAGGTTGAACCGCCAAAATCCCTGACACGTAATGTCACTTGACCACATTATCATTGCCTGGGTGAATCATGCACCTTTTATATACTCAAAACTGAGGGACTATACTATATATACCCAAGTTTGTGAAGCACTCCCATTATTGCGGTAGAGCGTGTATTCCAACCGTTATCCCAGATATCTCGAAATGACGTCATTGAAATTAGGCATTGATTTGACGTCACTGTTTGTGATTGATTGATTGATTGATTGATTGATTGATTGATTGAATGATTGATTGATTGATCGATTGATTGATTGATTGATTGATTGATTGATTGATTGATTGATTGATTGATTGATTGATTGATTGATTGATTGATCGATCGGCCGGCCGACAGACCGACCGACCGATCTTTTTTAACACTTTTCACACGGCAGACGACATTTCAAAATGTCACCAAATGTTTCAACAATTTCAAAATAATTAAATTTCATTACCATATTTGGAATCACCATGAGAAATGCATTAAAATAAGTACAAACATTCCTAGTATTGGTTCAGTAATTCTTGAGATAGGCTTTGAAAGTTGGGAAAGGTTTCTGACAAATCTTGTTTTGAAATGGTAAAACTAATACTAACCCCATGGACAGTGTAAAGTAAAAGTATGTGAATTCCATATTTCCATTTCAGTTACACATAGCTGCATGTAACAACTATAAAGATGTCGGTAAACTATTGCTCGACAAGGGGGCAGTTATAGACGGCGTTGACGACGATGGGATGACGCCGCTGCACGTGGCTGCCAAATTCGGCTGCCTCAAGATGGTGAAGCTGTTGGCAAGGCGGAACGCCGATCCAAGGTTACTCAATTTTGAAGAAGAAAAGCCTGTGGGTGAGTAAAAATGCAAGACAGTGAAGGCAGCAGGTCTTCAGTATTGCTATCACAGAGGTTAATCCTCTGAAGCACTCCTCTTACCCGACTGCCATAATTGGGGAAGATTATTAGATTATCCATTCAAGTACACCCATCAATTTCAATACACATATTCTCTCACGGTGCCGCCATTGATGAGACACACACATACAAAACAACATAGATCAATGAACTCTTGCGTGGCGTTTCAACCAACCAGCTTACTAATTAAAACTCTTGAGCGAAGGGTGATTATTTGATTATTTATTTTGTGACCTACCTTTTAAGCCCCATGTATGCAGGTATGAAAGTTTGGTATCAAAAAATTCTACAAGTTGTCCTCTATCAAAATATGTTTTCAGTTTTATACTTCAAATTATTTTATCGGAGATACAACGGTTTAAAAAGGTATCGAAACTTTTGGGACACCCTGTATAATAAAATCCAATATCAAATTACTTCCCATTATCACAGATCTGGCTGCAACAGAATTAATCGAGGAGATTCTAAAATCTGCTGAACAGGTCTATAAACCAAACCAAAGAGAAAGTATAATAGAATTGCCGAAAGAACCCGAGGGCGATGTTGCTGATTCGACCGGAGATGCAGATGTTGAGATGGCCACCTTGGATAGGGCAAATAGCAAGACACAGTAAGTTAACCCTGGTTAATTAGCCCCTGAACCAGGTTTACATGGCTAGTCCCTTAATCAGGTTTATAAATACAGTCAAAGAGACAAATATGATAGAATGGGTGGAGGATTCGACTGGAGATCCAGATGTTGAGATGGTCACTATGGATACTGCAAATATTAATACACAGTAAGTTAACTCTGGTTAGCCTCCTGAACCGGCTAGTCCCCTAATCAGGTTATAAATATAATCAAAGAGAAAAATATGATAGAATTGGCGGAGTATTCGACTGGAGATCCAGATGTTGAGATGACCACCATTGATAGGGCAAATAGCAAGACACAGAAAAATAATCCTGGTTAGCCCTCTTAACCAGTTTTACCAGGCTAGTCCCCTAATCGGGTTTATAAATATAATAAAAGAGAAACATATGATAGAGTTAGCGGAATATTCGACCAGAGATGCAGATGTTGAGATGGCCACCATGGATAGGGCAAATAGGAAGACATAGTAAGTTAACCCTAGTTAGCCCCCTGAACCAGGTTTACCTGGCTAGTCCCCTAATCGCGTTTATTATGACCACTATTGATAGGGCAAATAGCAAGACACGGTAAGTTTACCTGATAAGTCCCCTACCCAGATTTATAATCACAAATCAAACAGAACGTATGATATATTTTGCGAAAGAAGATGAGGGCGATGTTGTTGATTCTACTGGAGATTGCATCCAGGTAAAGAGATTTTCCTCATGTATTTTTTCAAAAAAGTAGGTTTGAGAACTGGCCTATAGTTCAATTTTGATTAGCAAGAACGCAAATTTCTGATTTTTGTTTGTTTTAGAACGCAAAATTTTAGAAGAAGTGGGGCTTTGGAACGCAAAATGTTGTGATTTTTGAATTTTCAATAAAATTGGGGTCTTAAGAACTGATGCAGACTCAAAAGGGGGTCATAAGAGCTATAGCAGCAGAGGGTGAAAAAGGGGGTCTTCAGCGCGGCACATACCTATACCCTATTCCAATGTCAGTGCCCCTCACCCAGGGACCCCGACTCCTGGGGCTCCTATTAATCCTGCAATGTGCCTGACTTGTTTCCCTTAAGATTTTACCACATATGGCTTTACCTAAATTTTAAATAGATAATAAAATATAGTTTGTAGCTGTTTTGCTTTATATATATGTTGGTCTCATAATGTATAGACTGAACCATATTTGGTCACAGAGACGCAAATATGGTACAGCCTTATACATAGCTACAAACTATATTTAATTCTCATTCTTGTTTAGTTTTTTGGTTATTTTCATCTTTTATAATAAAAATAACACTTTTTGCTTTATACGCACAACTCATACGCCAGAAACTTTGTGTAGGGCACGCTTGAACATTTCAACGCGCTGACCATGTACACTGTTGGTATGAATTAAGCCCCGCCCCAAACTATATTATCGGTCTCATAATATGCGTACCAGCTGAAAATTAGCCAAAATCCAATCAAATTGCCTGTTGAATGTGAAATGTTATATATTTTCCTCATTTGTTTCCATACAGACGTCGGCATGTGCCCATGTCTAAGACAGAAATGATGTTTGAGGCGCAGACCAGAGTTCCTGGAGAAGAGGAGAAGGCATCCGTTATGGATGGATTCAAGGGCACCACGTTCAAAGTTGTCCCTGATAATCAGCCGGTAAGGAAATTTGCAAAAGAAATTTGAGACAGTTCCCCACCTCTTTATTTTATTTCCCTGATTTGTAGACACAATACACTCTATACATGTATGTGCCGCACTAATGAGTCGCTTTCTTTGGAAATATTTGTGCTGGAAACTCTAAACATGGATCCCATATCTTGACAAAAACCCACAGTTCAAATCAGCCATTTTTAGGTATGATTCTAATAATGATCATATCATAAGGATATCATGTGTAACAAAATATTTTTCATCTTATTTTTAATAAAACATTATTTAAATGCTTATGAATTGTATTTTTTAAATACATAATCAAGGAAAATTAAAATGAATTAGTTGATACGGGAAAATCAAAAATACATCTCCTTTGAAATTGATGTTTAAAAGAAGCAAATCACTGGGGACTAAACATGTACCACCAATGTCATTATAGATCATCTATCAATTTTGGGATGTGAATTCTAAATTTTGGTCACTCACCATATAATGGCAAACGCGATCTTGAGGTCTCTCAGCTGTGGACCAGGCTTTGATGGAGTAACCAAATAAATTAATACCACATTTTGTTATTATAATGTTTTTATTTATAAATATGTAACCCAATTTTAACATTACAGGAAGGTATTGATGAAGGAAATGAGTCTCATGATGAAAGGGTCAGTATGTCATCACATGACCATGTCACATGCGTTATCACATGACACATGCGTTATCACATGATATAGCCTATTATAATACAAGGAGAGTTGCATTCTTTCTTTCGTCACATAGAGTGCTTGATCCTTTGGAAAAGCAATAATATACATAAAAAGAAGAAGACAGATAAATTACTCCGTAGTGATTCACAGCAGTCTGTTTCGCCCAACAGCAGCTCGGGAAAAATTCCCACAATGCATTGCAATCAGTATATTAGCGATCGAGTCAATGGCGATGACATCATTTTCATTTTGGCCACCATCGTGATCACATCGATTGACGGTTACACCATAGACCCTCAATAGAGGCCCTGCATATGAAGTAGTTAACCGGAATCATCACAAACTACTGAACTTTTTTCAACTACTATAAGCTAAAAATCTCATTTTATTCATACCAGTTTACATCACTTTCAAAAATCCTGCGCCAATGCAAAGAATAAAACCCAATGGACTGTAATATGTCATAATTCTGGTGAATGACGCATGGTTGATTCCTTTTTGTAAAGCCGATCAATGAATACGTGCAAGGCCTCTACAGTCATCAAAAAAAGTAACTGTACAGGTAATAAATGGACTTTTAACTCTAAAAATATATATCCTATCTAAAAATATTAAATTATAAAGTTGTTGAGAAATTTATCTTCTTTAACATGAGATATTTCAAGCTATAATCGGTTGAATATTAAAGAAGTGACAATCCAAAATGTAAGGTATAGTCACAATTTTATTTTCACATTTTACATTTCAACACGGGGGAGAGTATGACAGGTAGCGTGTGTGTGGCGTATTGATCCATCGGAACAATACGGCCGACAGTCCAACCTGCGCATGCATACCCCAATTGCACTACCGGTAATCGATAAGGTACCCGTAGATGAGTCCGCGTGTAGAAAATAAAGATGTGAAAATGAAAATTGGACTTCACCTTACATTTGGGAGTGTCATTTCCTTAATAATTACCCGATCCTAGCGTGTAATATCTCATATTAAAGAAGATGAATTTTTCAACAATTTTGTTATTTAATATTTTTATGTAGGATGTATATATTCAGAGTTAGAAGCCCATTTATTACCTGTATAGTTACTTTTTTTGATGACTGTATAGCAGGATGTCTATTGAAATCCCATTGAAAAGTTATGTATAGCTGATACTATGTGCGTCTCAACAATCAATATGGGTGTAGCAAGCTGTTCATCAAACTCTTGAAAACCACAAGTTGAATCCAATACAGAATAGTCTTGTACCTATGTATCACAAACGGACATCGTATACAATCGAATATCTTAAATGCGTCGATCGTAATTGCATACACAGATACTATTTCATTTTAGCTGTCTTCCAAAATGTCTGAAACATTGGGGTCATTATACAGTAAAATAATGAAGCGCATTGATAACTGAAAACATTTGTTCATAAAGCAAAAAAAGTGAATGCGCTTATCAAAATGGTGCGATATCGATCAGTTTCTGATGAAGGTCAATTCACGTACTTTTTCAATAGTAAGGTTCCCGGTTGTCGTAAAATGAACATTTGTGAATAATTGCTGTATTGGAAGGCTGCTGTTGTTTCGCCCAAAGGATTCCTTAGGTGAATGAGAGACTTACACAACAGAAAAAGCATTCAGTTGTAAAAGAGATATGGATGGATGCTCTCAAAACAAAGTGTTACAGGGGTGTGAGAGTTCCTCTTTTTAGCTGATTTCCTCTTTTTTTAATTTTCTTATGCCAAAATTTCAGCCTTTTCTATTCTTTTCAGCCCATATTTGGCATTTTTACCCAATTTTACGCTTTTTTTCTTCGTTTTTTGTCTGTTTTCCTTTTTTTATATTTGTGGCCTCTCACACCCCTGGTGTTACATAATAAGATCAATGGTGAGGCCACATGAATTTAAAGTCAACTGAGTGTTACAGATAAGTGCTGTTATCATTGTGAATCACTATGGGGTACTTTACATGTCTTCTTCTTTTTATGTATATAGCCTATTATAAGAGTTGTCTGATGATCGCACAAGCGTGAAACTCAGAGTAGCAACTACCGTTCTAAATGGTTTAAGGGGGGACTTAAGGAAGTTTTTGATTTGATTTGTTGAGTTATGTGAGTGCTCTAATTATTGAACTATTAATCAAAAGCATATAAAAGTATACATTGTTGGAAAGGAAATAGATCAGAGAATCCAAATTTGGTGTAAATTTTGACCAAAAAGTGCCAAAAAAGTGGAAAAAATTTAAACGCTTTTTGGGGTACTATTTAGTGAAAATTTCAAAAAATATTAGATTAGGTTAAAAAATAAAATTACAACCTAAGTTAGTGTCTTTACATCATTATCTAGCGATTTGGCCATTTTTTACTCAAAATTATTTTTGTTAGCTTTGTCCAAAAAAATTGGGTCAAAAAAGTTTCCTTTCCAAAAATGTTGACTTCTGTATACATTTCAGTCATAGTTCAATAATTACAGCACTCACAACATTCCAAAAAAACTTCCTTAACACTTTCCACGCGGCTATTAGTTTTACCATATACAAAACAGATTTTTCAGAAACCTTTCCCAATTCTCAATGTATATCTCAAGGTTTACTGAACCAATACTAGGCATGTTTGTACTTATTTCAATGCATTTCACATGGTGTTTCCAAATATGGTTACGAAATTTAACAATTTTAACATTTTTGAAACATTTTGTGAAATGTTGCAATGTCGTCTGCAGCCGCCTGCCGCGTGGAAAGTGTTAAGTCTCCCCCCCCCCCCTTAACTTAAAGCCTATTATATATTCGAGAATTTCATGGTGGCGTATCAGGTCACCTAATGCTTGCTAGCCACCTTTGGCCATATATTCTATGCAAATATGTGATACATTGTCGTCTCAGCTGGGACGGTTGGTGTTGGTGCAATGCTTCATACAGGTTTTTGTTTTTGATAGGGACATTGAAGGGTTATGGTTTTTAACAGGAGCTAAACAATATAGACTAAAATATTTATAATAATACCTGAGCAAAAGGACTATGCTCTATCGCACGCATTCTGATAAAATATTTGCCAAATCTTTGGAGTCAACTGCTATACTCTATGGTAAAAATATTATTATCACCACTATACCTATCAGTAATGACAGGCATATATATAGTGCCTTACATCGAAAGGATCACAAAGCGATTTACAAATTTCATTAAAAAAGAAAGAGTATAAATATACACAGTATATTTATGTATGTATGCAGCATACTAAATACTAAATTCCAATGCAGTGGGTGTGGTTAAATATGGTAATTACTTTATTCAGTTATTTGAATTGGACACTGTAATATTTCGACATCCATTGTCAGGCCCAATGGATGGCTATGACGTCATCAGGCGCATAGGTTGCGTCAATTTTTCAAAAAGAGGTGGTCAATTTTGTATTGAAAATATTACAATCAATTTCCCCAGTTATTTTTTACTTAAAAATGTTATTATTCAAAGGTTTAAAATGCATTAGAAAGACAATAAAAGTTGGAAATTTAGTTTTGATTGCCATACTATGGTGTGACAATGGATGGGTTTGTCCATATTTTAATCGTAGTGGATGCCGGCAAACCCATCCATTGTCACACCATATAGTATGGCAACCAAAACAAAATTTCCATCTTTTATTCTCTAATTCTACCTCCATTACCTATTCCTTATTACACTGCCATATGACAGAGGGTCATCACTGCATCATTCCCTGGGTGCAGTACATAAACGTGGGCGCCTACTTATAGCGCTGGTGTATACATGTAAACTGCTCAAATAAAGTTTGGAACATTTTTTCAAGCACAATATTTTCAAATACCGCGTGATATGTTCATTAAGTGTTATATATCCATGGAAAGCTGATGTGTTCATCTTTACAATGATACCAAATTTGAAGCAATCCCTTTCTCCAGTGCTTAGCTACTTGCTTGAGAACATGGGGAGGTCACAATCTGAATGTGCCAAAATCAACACTATTTCGTGCTTAAAAGAACATCTTTGTCGTTTGTTCAATGAAGTGTTACATTGACCACTACAGCGTAGTGTGATGATCTATTGATTTTTAGCATGTGGCTAAGCACTGGAACAAGGGATTGCTTCAAATTGGATATCATTGTAAAGATGAACACATCAACTTTTAAATGATATATTACACTTTAATGAACATATCCCGCGATATTTGAAAATCTTGTGCTTGAAAAAATATTCCAAACTTTTTTTGAGCAGTTTACATACACACGTAGAAAGATTGAAGATACAAACCCGTGTGTAAATATTGCACCTGTAAAATGATGTCACTGTCCAGAGGGAGTGAAATAAACTAAAGATCAGTTAGTGTACATTCACAGCACAGTATTATAGCCTAAAGTGCTGCAGGAGGGACTCATTCAGAATTCAAGATCAAAGTGATACATATCTTATACCATTTGGTTCAATGAACATTTCCAGGGGCGCCCTCTATTCATGATTTATTTTAGAAAGTAGATTTTCTTGCAGATTTACATTTCTGATCATAAATCATACATATATTCTGAGGTACAGAGCAATGCGATTCCTAATTATTTCAAAATCATGGTTTAAACAGCTATTTTTTTTTTTTTTTCATCCAAATTTTTTTAATTTTCATCATAGATAACCCTAACACCACACAGCAACTGTGTGGAAAAAATGTTTTTATAACCCGGCGTGCAGGATTTTGGGCTACAAAACGGACCCAGGCTATATAACGAGGCGAATATACTCGCCGAGTGTCGACTGGCAGCCTTGGTGTAGTGGCTAGGATCTGGGCCCTGGTGCTGGAGGTCCATGGTTCAAATCCGGGGGGGGGGCGGTCAGGGTGACCTTTCTGGTTAATTATGGGGGTCGGAAAAGAAATCTGTTGCTGTGTGGTGATCTAGAGTTAGGGTTAAAGATGTGAAAATAAACTGGACAGTTTATTTTCACTCTAAATTCACACTAAAACCTTGATTTTAAGTAATTAGGAATCGCATTGCTCTGTAACTCAGAATATATTTATGATTTATGATCAGAAATGTAAATCTGCAAGAAAATCTACTTTCTAATCTAAAAGAAATCATGAATAGAGGCGCCCCTGGAAAAGATCACATAATATGCCTTTAATGACTTGCTACAAGGTTGTGATTCCAAGACACCAACAAGATGTCCAATGTGGCATCTAATTGGCATTAAACCCCCTGAGAACTACCGGCTGATTGGTAGAAAGATAGATACATGATTTATTGCACCAATCAGAGACATTTTTACAATAATTGTATCCCTGATAAAGATTGGAGTGAAATATTTTACAAGCTGCATTTTAATTGGCTATTCAAATGAGTATATCTTGCAATAAACCAATCAGAACCACTGTAAGATAGGGCGGTAGTGCCAAGGGGGTTAAAACCAAATGCATCATGAAACATGCAATTTAGGACGTAAAGAGGCCACTTGAATCATCCATTTTAGTCATGACTGAATAATTATTCCTCAAGCTTCACCTGTATATTTGCATCTAACTCTGTGCAGCGACATCAGCGCATATCCAAGTATGATCAACGCAGCATTTACGTGCAACTGCTGGAATTTGTCTTTGATTGCATGATGATTGATTGGGGTCATCGGAAAACATGCTCTGACGTCGTCACTTCTCAGAGTTAGATTTAACAAAGTATACACTCTTAAAAATGCCATGTGGTTTTGACTAGATACCAAGTAAAATAAGATCTCACTAGATTTTCTAGTCAAAAATTACCTCAAAATATTGCAAATTTGAGGTAATTTTTGACTAGAAAATCTAGTGAGATCTTATTTTACTTGGAATATTAGTCAAAAACGATTAGATATTTTAAGAGTGTATTGTTATGTGAATAAAGCTATCAAGCGACCCTACCTTAGCCATCCTTCTACCAGCTGGATACAGACTCCCATTTATAAGCTATCACCCCTGCTTGCAGTGCAGCTTGAGCTGTGTTGTCTATCATGTTGATTTGTCAAAGTCAGTTCATTGTATTTCATCAAAGTCTTCACTTTCAGTTGCTATGCCTACACCTACAGCATCTAGTGTCTAGATGTCCCCATCTTGACTATTTCACTTATTAACCTCTCTCACTACCAAGGGTCAAAAGAACAGTTTTTTACCGGGAGCTATGTTTTTTCTTTAAAATAGCGCCCGGTTCACTGGGATTTGTTGAGAATGGGGAGCTATTTTTAGCCAACTGGGAGCTAGCAATTAAGTCACACAAATAAGACATATATTTTTCGTTTGATAGACCGTTCATTAAGTAATATTCTCCATCAATCAATCTCACATAATCATACGATGCTAGTATGCCAGAGAGTAACTTTCCCTTTTTCCATTCATTTCGAGTTTCGATTGCGCATGTTCCGTGGCCTAGAAAATTAATTGAGAAGTAAACTCGCCTTTTGCCAGATCGCTACGTCATGGAAGGGACTAGGGGAAATCCCACAATCATGACATCGGCGGCAATGCTGTAAACCATGAAATGCTCGCGTGCATCAAAATTGCGCGAAATTCGTGAGTGCAGCTGACTCGTGAAATTTTCATGCACGTGAATGTTCTGCCTTTTAAAGGCCTATAATGACTACTCAACACATTCGCGAAATGTTCACATTCCGAAAAAGGCAAACGTCAGTGATTCGCGAAATGTTAATGCCGCGAACATTTCATGCTTTACAGTACATGCATAGTCACAGTGAAAATTAGTATTTTTGTGCTAAAACTCGGCTGTTATGAATTATGGAGACAAACAGCATACTTGACTCGGATTTAAAACAAAAAATTCAGCATGGCAGCATTGTCACATTGAAATTTGATGTTTTGGGCATGATTCCCGATAATCAACCGGGTGCTGGTTTGGGCAAAATATCAGTGCTTAGGTGTTTATTTTTAGCATTACAGGTCCTATGACGGAAGGACCAAGGGGTAAAAATTGCCCAGCGCCCGCTTATTTTGAACCTTGATCACAACCTTTTTGCTGTTTGTCGTCATAGTATCTCAAATATCGCAGTGAAGTTTGGCAAATTGAATTGTATTACCAGGGACCGTGCTAGGATATTTAATGGGAGGCAAAATATCTGGGTATCCAGGGGTGGAGCCCCTTTTGTTGGTTTCAAACATATTGCAAATTATGTACATTTTGTGAAATTTACCTATTGGCATAATGTTGATAACTTTCCCATCCCTTTTCTCTTTCATCCATCTTCTCTTCTTTTTCCTACCTTTCCCCGTTAGGCAAAAAAAAAAAATATTGACTTGCCCTTTCCGACCGACCCAAATTTGCGGTAGTATCTGCTTGTTTAATTTTTTTTTTTAAAATCAAAAACAACAAAAAATCAAAAAAAACCACAAAAAATCTTTAAAACATGTTTTGTGTAGTAGGCTATCTCCCTGTTTAAATTTTTTAAAAAATGTAAAAAAATCCGACTGTCAGACCCAGACTCTGGCCCTAAAAGGGCAAGTCAACTTTTTTTTTTGTTGCCTTATCTGCAAATCAAAAGTGAGTGAGGCATTGCTTCTCTGCCCTTCGAATGATGTCGCCACCGTGGTTTATACACCAATCACCAAGTATCAAATACCAGGCTGATTATTTTTTTATACTGATTGATTCCTCAACAGGTGTATTTGCCCAATCCTAGCAGTTCTGATGATCTAGCCAGTATGGCAGAGATGACAGAAAATATGATACTGCAGGAATTGATGCTTAGGTACAGTAAAGATGTCATATATGTAAGTATGCCTTAGATTACAGAGAGTATATGTGACCAGTCGCGTCAAAAAAGACATGTTGTTGGCAAACACAGTTTTGAGCTATAGAGGCCACTTTATTTGGTGAAATATAAAGAAAATAACCGAAACAAATATGCTTTTTCAAATCATATCTTGTGATTACAAAGTCTGATTACCATCAATATGGTGTCATTTCAAAGCTTAAAATGAGCTCTTTCAAATCATACCAATAACTCAGATTTGACTCGGGCCTCCAACGTGTCCATTTTGATGTGACGGGTCACATATGTGACCCAGCATGAGTAAATGAGGCACAATGCAGCAGTAGCTTATTAAAGCGCAAAAATGTGGTAAGGTCATAATAAGTCAAATTTATAAAAAGTCTTATTTCTGATCTTTTAAACATCTTGTACCAACCACAGATTCAAATTCATGAAAATAAAGAGTTTTAACTTCTTTTTGAGGTATTTCATTTTCATTAACTCCAGATGCGTTAACAAAACCAAAACTTTAAATATCCGTAACTTTTGTATTTGATGTTTTGAGACACAGTGATTTTCAATAATGCGTAACTTTGGTTAGGAATGTGATATAACATTGACCTAATGGTCGGTACCAAATTGTCCCATTTTTAACTTTTTTTAGATATTATCATGATAAAAAAACTCAATTTTCATATGTCCCTCATTGTGCCTCATGTACTCGTGTTGGGTCACATATTGGTATCATTATGCTATTAGCAATTTGCTCATGCAATACAAACATATTAATGTGTTGGGTTAATATTTCACGTAAGCCTAAAGGCATATTGAATAGGATATTCCATAATTAATGGTACACCTCCAATATGGGAGACATGGGAATCCCCCACGAATGGCAATTTTTGCAGGTGGGAACTACCAAGAAAGAGTTCCATGTTTGTTTCAGAATAGTATAGAAGACATTGTGAAATCTTAAGGTACCGCTGGAAATTCCCAATTTTTGAAACCTTTTTGTAACTCCCATTTTTTACGGCACAATTTTGCCATGGGAATTCCCAATATTTTCTGTAAAAATCTGTTCGTCTTCTATAGGGGAAGGGGGGGACAGTACCAATAACTTACAGATTAGCTCTATGTAATACGGAAAACCATTATTGCATGAGAACAAACAAGGGGTAACAAATTCATCATTTAGTAGGCTTTATGCATGAAGTGATAAAATGCTTAGTTACGTACAGGTCTACTATAATAACACAGGGATAACAGGAAAACACCCTGCGAAATGATCCTTTACTTTTACAATGACTAGAGACAGAGTGACACACACAGTTTACTGTGCACTTATACTTGCACAGCAGGGTGCATGGGGGTCCACCGACGAGGTGCATCTGTTGGCTTTCTTGGATCTATAGTCTATTTGGCCATCAGGAGACAGTGACGTAGCTGTGTATTCTACTAATTGCAGCACATAATGCACGCGGCTACTGGCGGCGCTGGCGTATACATACGAGAGTTGAAAGGCGGAAGATACATACGCGTGTGTAAAAGCTGCACCTGTTAAGTAACTTCACTGTCCAGAGGACGCCAAATAGAGTATAGCTTGGTTAGGGTTATAACATGAATTTCTTATCAAAGATTTCAATTTTAGGTACCGGTTATTTTATCTTTATATTTTCTTTACGTTGCTTTCTTTATCCATTACAGACTTACGTCGGTGACATTCTAATTGCCGTCAACCCTTTCAAACAACTACCAATCTACGCCAGTCAAATCTCCGACAAATTTGTCAACATAAACAACAGAGGTGACCTGACGCCGCACATATTTGGCCTAACGGACACCGCCTATCAGGCCATGCTTCGTGAGAGGCGCTCGCAATGCTGCGTGATCAGCGGGGAGAGCGGTGCGGGTAAAACGGAGACGTGTAAGTTTGTGGTGCAGCATCTATTGGCGAGGGCGCACAGCAACGAGAGTTTACTCAACGAGAAGATTGAACAAGTAGGTGTATAAGACTTAAACAAAAGAGCAAATGTGAACAATAGGCCAACTGACACTAACAAGGTTAAAGGACATTATTCCTGGTGGAAAGAGTTTGAAAGTATGTGAAGAGGGTTATCAATTCACATGTTATCCACCATATTTCAGTTTCATTATCGTTCGAGAAATGAAATAAGAGGCAATTTGTGAACTCATTTTCAGACGTAGCAGAAGACTTCTCGCAAAGGGCACTTGGGAGATACTTCAGGGATATGGCTAGAATCCTGACGTATGCGCAGCACAGATAATAGTTGAGCTGCGCATACGTCACAAATTTAACAATATCCCTGAAGTATCTCCCAAGTGCCCTTGCGAGAAGTCTTCTGCTACGTCTGAAAATGAGTTCACAAATTGCTTCTTATTTAATTTCTCGGATGATAATAAATTGAAATATGGTGGATAACATGTGAATAAACCCCTTCATATAATTAAAACTCATTCTACTGAGAATGATGTCCTTCAAAAGTCCTTCAAAAAAATATCAAAACTACTGCGCAGGCACATGCGTGCATCTCAGGGGCTGGTAGCAACAGCTATTGGTCTTGTACAAAATGCACACCAACCCCTCAACCACTGCTCACAAGATTTAGTAGTTTTACTTACTGCACCATTGCGACCAGTCCTGTCAAAATGGAAATGTTGGAGGCTCAGGTCAAATCTGAGTTATTGGTATGACTTGAAATAGCACATTTTAAGCTTTGAAATGCAACATGTCCTTTTTGATGTGTCTGTTCACATATGAAATCTAGCACATTAAAACAGACCACTTGTCTCCAGATATGAATGTTGAGATTAGAAATTCTTGTTAAAGAACTATTTGTTAGCTTTAAAATGATACCTAATTTGTCAAAAATTGAACATGGAACCTGTAGGTTGTATGCAACTATAGAAGGTTGAAAATTAATTTTCTTTATTTTGTCTCAACTTCTTTTGCTATTAGGCCCAACAAAAATGTGTTATGTTGTCATCGACCGCCCGCTCGTCAGATTTAGGGCCGCTCCAATTCTTTTTAAAAACAACTCAGATTTGTTTAAAAAATAAATCAGATTTTTTTTTCTTCAGATTTATTTTAAAAACAGTTTAGATAGCATTGAATATTAAATTAAGTGTTTATAACATATATGTGCGATTCTTAAAGTGATTTCAACTTCTTGTTGGCTGAACTTTGAGCTTCCGCTGGTAAAAGAAAATTTAAAAAAGAGTTAAAAAAGAAGAAGAAAAATCCGCCCGACAACATAACAATCTTTTTGGGCCTTATCTGTGGATGAGCCTTGCTGACAGCTGGTTGGTTTCGATGTGATGGGTCCCATATGTGCGATGTAGTGCTACCTGTTCTAGTGTTTCAATGCCAGTCCATGCTCTGTTCCACAGGCCCAAATGAAGAAAAAACAATTTATTTGTGTTGTCCTCAGCGACTGACCCACAAATCTAAAAAATGAGGGTCACACTTTTTTTTGTAAGATTTAAATTTTACCCAAATTGTCAAAATATTACTATTTTCTGCTTGAAATTAATAAGTTTTGCTTAAATAAATAATTTTAGAGCTATTATCACACTAGAAACATTAGTAAACTTGACATTTACCAATTTGGTCTGACCATGAACCACGACAGCAATGGTCTGTCATTAATATTTTTCAGGAAAAAAGCCAGAAAAAAAAGCAAAAAAAAAGAAAGAAAATATTGACCGACCGACCCGAACTCAAAAGGTGTTGGCACTTGAGGGCAACAGGGGTAGAATTTCGGCGCGAATCCGCAAATCGATTCGCGTGAAGATTCGCGTAAAATCACTACCACGTGAATCCAGGTGGATTCGCGCAAAAAAAAATTTACATTTTATTTCTTAGTCCAAAACAGGACCTTGATAGATGACTGGTATTTAACCCTTAGTCAACAAACATGCTGAATTTGGAAGTTGTGCAAGCTTTTAGCCTTATTCTTGATATTATTTCATTAATTTGGCGAGAAGCCATGGATTCTCGCAAAATCCTTCCACAAGAATCTTAACGGATTCGCGCGGTTGGTTACGAAATTCTACCCCTGGGCAGCACAATTTGTTTGGCCTAAAGGGCAAGTGATTTCTAGAATGACCATCAACTCTGACTAATTTGTTCTGTGTTCTCTCCCCCACCACTAACATCTGCAGGTCAATCCACTTTTAGAATGTTTTGGAAACGCCCAGACGGTAATGAATAACAACTCCAGTCGGTTCGGCAAATTTCTAGAGCTGATTTTCTCGGAGGATGGGCGCATACTGGGAGGTAAGTACTAATAACATCATAAGAAATATTTTTGATTTTTGTAAACAGAAAATTGGAAATTTGAGGCTTCTATTATAAACAGTGTGCTTGTTCGTGATTGATTTGGAAAAGCTATTTCGCAGTTTGAGAACTTTTCTCTGTAAATTTGCAATGGCCATTTTACTGTAAAACCATTTCATTTCGTGAGGTATTTATAATTTTGTAAATATCGCAAGGATCTTCAATTCACAAAATTAAATCTGCACAATTTTGTTTGGCCAACTTGGTATAGATCATATCAACATTTTGGAATCTTGAAATTAAATACTCGCAAAAGTGTTCGCTTTCAGTAATTCGCGAAATTAAGTACACGCCCATTTTAAGCGTTTTACAGTTTCTGTAACTGTAACTTTTGCAATTTTACGCCCAAATATGCTGCCATTGTTCAATTGTGATTTGTTTTACTGGCGACATGTAGCTTTAAAAAAGGTATAGTGACTTTTTGAACACCCTGTGTATCAGTGGAAAGTGAGTGAATTGGAGCAATCTTTATATTGTGCATCCCTCTCACTTGACACAGCTACAGCATCTTTCATGAAGCTACGAACAGCCGCATCTTTCATGAAGCTACAGTGGTGGTGTCTGTATGCATTCATTAAGCACTCCATGTTGTGCTGCCCTCTTCAGTTTGAAGTACTTAAGTTGTCCGTGTGGAATCTAGAATTATAGCCTGTAGAGGGCACCAGATCAACTTTTCTTATTTCACTCAGCTATTTGGAAACCATTAACAGGTCTTGGATTTTATGCTCCTGAAGCAAACATTACATTGCATAAAACGAACACCATTTTTTACCTTTTGTCATTGAAGTATTTGCATGGTTTAACAAAACGTGGGCATAGTCAATGAAATTTATGCATAGGAGTTAAATTCATGTATGCATTGGAGTTAAATTCTAGCTCTATAAGGCCGATAATAAACCCACCAAAACTGATCTACAGCCTTTACACAGAATATGCATCTGCTGTCTCTGGCTGTGTGTGTATTGACGCTACAATACAAGTAGGTGTACAAGAAATCAGACATGACTGTCTCAATTAAAGCAATATGATGTTATCTATTTCAAATTTGTACACATTATTTATTTATTTCTTATGATAATGAAGTTTGACTATCTGGAAAAACTTTCCTGGAATCATAAATCTACTTTAACTGTGTTTTCAGGAGAAAAAACCCATCACAGAACTTTACTAAATCATAAAGCATTCCGTAGGGGTATGTTCACTTGTGTAAAGTTGCAGTAATAAATGTTATATGACAAAAAAACACATTTCTAGGAAAAAAATTGTATAATATGCCTTTAAGTGAGATGCAATCCCATATAAGACACATGATGAGAAATTATTACACAAGCTAATTATAAAAGTGTCAAAATCTGAAATCAATATTAACGTTTTGTCTTGTAGCTAGGGGAAATGATAATTCCTGAATGAGGCTTAGGCTAAATTAAAAAAATCTTTTGTCTCAAAGCTCTTCAGTTTTTCAAAACCTAATGCGGAATGCGGTTTTTTAAAGTTTTTTTTATTTATTTATTTTAAATATAAAATATTGAAATCCTTGTAAAAGTGACTTTTTGTATTTGAAATGATGTGATCAATGAAAATCTGAAAAATCTGTGAAATTTTGGGATTTTTTGGGATTTTTTTTTTTTGAAAAAAAAAATATATATATATATTTTTTTAATTAAAAAAAAAAAAAAATTGTGTTTTTCTAATGCGCAGCAATAAACTAACGCGCGCGGGAGCTTTGAGACAAATGATTTTTTTTAATATTATCCTTATCACTAAACGAGTCATGCTTTTTCAGTGTTTTATAACTGGATCTGGAAAAAAGGTATCTACAACGAAATTACTGACTACCTGTAGGAATTTGTGGGGGCTGGTATGCATTATTTAAATGTGCATATCTTCAAAATATCAATAAGGTCATGTATAATAGAACACGAAACAATCCAATACCACACATACAAACAGAATGTATTGATCTGACATGAGGGTGTGCTTGATTAATGAGCTCAGCAGTAAAGGTATCACTACCCATACGCCCACATGTCATAATTAAACCATATGTACATAGCGAGTTTCTTGAAAAAGTGTGTACATATTATGTATTATGATCCTGTTTCTATTCGAACCGCAAAAGGGGGTTATTGGGGGGGGGGGGGGGGGGGGTGATGGCCTGAATAGAACCACCTCCATCACCCCTAAAAATAACCCAGTATTTCTGGGTTATTGAAAGTGATTTTAGGGGTGATCTTGAATAGAGCAAGAGTCGATTATTTAAGAGGAGATTACACGCGCCACGTTCGTTATGCTTGTGTGCCACGCATGAGCTTGTGTGCCTCGCATGAAAACATTTTTCTCTGTGCGCCCATGCACTCAAGTCAAGTCAAGTCAAGACAATTCAAGTCAAGTCAAGTCATCTCAAGCCAAGTCAAGTCAGGTCAGGTCAGGTCAGGTCAGGTCATGTCATGTCAGGTCAACAAAACTAGCAATATACATAATAGTGGTTGCGACCTTATTAACATTTGTACTCTTCTCAATCATATAACTATTTTGATGACAAGCTCATGTCTGTAGGGTTTGCTGGATCGATTGGCAGGAGACTCTGGTACATAACATTGCCGGTTTGAATCTTATCAGAAGAACTTTTGTATTCTTTTTGCAGTTCACCAACGTCAACAAATAATTAGAGTACCCTACTGACCCATCCGCATATGTTCATGGCCAGTTTCTGAGAAGGTGTCCAAATAGTAGGGATATGCTTTCCACGCGGCTATTAGTTTTACCATCTAAACAGATTTGTCAGAAACCTTTCACAACTTCTCAAAAGTCTATCTCAAGAATTACTGAACCAATACTAGGCATGTTTGTACTTATTTCAATGCATTTCTCATGGTGATTCCAAATATGGTACTGAAATTCAATAGTTTCGACATTTTTAGAACATTTTGTGACTTTTTGGAATGTCGTCTGCAGACGCCTGCCGCATGGAAAGTGTTAAGTTGTACAGAGTTTCCCCGTTTGACAGATTCGTTTATATTATGTGTAATTGTTGGCTTGATTGAGCGCATGATGCAACAATGAGCACTTAACCTACCGCCCACCTATTACATGATAAAGTATAATTATGTACACACTTAAACAAATATGTAGTAAAAACGGACCCCATTGCAGTTGGTGTAGTTGCCCTTCATTTAAAGGGTCAAAACTTGACTAAAGGGTCAAAATTGACTAATTCTAACCCTTTATTACTACTAGCGGCGTACCCTCACTACGCTCGAGTCCCCGCTAGATGATTATGCCACATTACCTACCTCTGAAACCATATAAACCCCCTACAACACCCACCAAACCAGGTTGATGTATAACCATATCCCTTCTAAAGGCATTATAAACCCCCTACAACACCCCAACCCCCAATCAGGTTGATTTATAACCATATCCCTCCTAAACCATTTACCGTGGCTACTATATTAATCCCTACTTCTCAAACCGCATCAAGTTAACCCTCCGACGGTACTTTTACCACATAAACCCCCTACAATCGCCCCTCCCCACACAATGCAACTACACCAACCAGGTGGATTTATAATCATAACCCTCCCTAACCATTTCCCGCTGCTACTTCATTAACTCTTAATCCTATCCTAAAACATTTCCCGTGGTTTACCCCCCCCCCCCCCATGCACACACCCAAACCAATTTGATTTATAATCACAACCCTCCCTAAACCATTTCCCGTGGCTACTTCGTTAATCCTCGGTCCCTTAGATTGTTTAGCATGCCAACTTAAGTAAAGAAATCAGGTTTCATTAACCCCGCAAAACGCTATCCATTATAGGCCTATCCTAAATCATTTCCCGTGGTTTTACACCACCCCTCCCTCCCCCTCCCCCTCCCCCTCTCCCTCCCTCCCCAACATGACACCAAATACCCTACCAACACAATGTACAGGCTTCACGCCATGTGTAAGAGTGCGTGTGCCGCGCGCGGCAGTGAGCCCTTGCGCAAACATGCACGCGACGTGTTACCACGGTATGATTACGCGGTAGTACGCGCAACGCACCATATCGTGCAATTCTAGTGGCATTTATGAGCCAAATCTGAGAGGTTTTTTCCTGTTTTTGGAGCCAATTGTTAACCAATTTCAGTGGAATAAACTTTGATCACAACTAACGGAGAAATAAGGATAACAAACACACATACACCGTTTCCAGATTTATAGTAAGATGCACCAATTGCAATGGGTTAATTTTTGACCACAAGTTTTTAAGTGTGCACTTGTCTGATCGCTTAATTGATTGAGTACATTATGGTAAGACTTATAAGCTACCCACCCACATATGTATACAATTAAAGTAAGCTCCTCGCAAAAGTTCAGAATTGTTTTCAAACACCAAAATAGTGACGTACATTATATTGACTGCATGTGACAAGCGGAGTGTGATGAAACCAGTGTCAGAATTAAGGAAAAACCCATGGTTGTCCGGCGGATAACCAGACAGGAAATTCTGGTTGTCCATCACAATTTTTGGTTGTCTGTACACTGTAAAAACAAACGTTTGACTATTTATAAACACTACAACACATTTATTTGTTGTTGTTTACGTGTAAAGGTATAGGAGGTTGTTTACGATAAACGGGTTGCATAAACGCTACAACGTGTTGATAAGTTTATTAACTATTATCAAAAACGTGTTTATACCAGCAATCATGTGTTTATAATTGCTGGTATAAACACGTTTTTGATAACAGTTAATAAACGTATCAACGCGTTGTAGCATTTATACAACCCATTTATCTTTAACAACCTCCTATACCTTTACACGTAAACAACAACAAATAAACGTGTTGTAGTGTTTATCAATAGTCAAACGTTTGTTTATACAGTGTATGTTATGTGTTTATTTGGTTTAATGGATTAACTTAATTGACTTTAAAACGAAAGTTGACTCAACATGTTTGCAAATTGCAATGTCCAGACTGTAATACACTATACACAGATCTGTATCGATTACTACATGTATTACTGCAGGTATCGACTACGACTACCATGTGCACAGGTAGAATATGATACATTTACAAATAATATGAATTAAGGCCCAAATATGATAAATGTAGATGATTAGATGGATATTTGCCAACTTTGCCATCTGAAAACTTGAATTTTATTATAGTGTTTATCTGGTTGATTTGGTTTCATTCATAGTTCTATGAAAAATGTATGTTTTAACTTCTAGTAAGATTTTTGGTTGTCCACCGGCGACTGCAAAATTGCATTTTGGTTGCCCGTGGCTCATTTTGGTTGTCTCGGGCAACCGGATAACCACTTAATTCGAACGCTGGATGGAAGAACCATCAACATTGGAATCAAGTGATGTCATTTTACTTGTACGAAAACACAAGGCATGTGATGTTGGTATGATATATCACACAATCAATGTCCAGCCATGTGATGAAATTCTGATAGCCTGAAATTGGACTTATCGTTATATAATAAAAAAAATTGACTTGGACACCCTTACACGGCTGTTTGATCCCACATAAGTTGTCCGATTTATTCTGAGAACACCGTAACTTGCTGGCCCGGATCTGGTTTGAACTTATTCATGTACTTGAATATACTGGCCATCTTTTGTAGAAATTTCAGAACATTTGTAGGTGCCATTTCTGAGAAATAGAGCTTTGAATATTATTATTTACTATAATAGCGCCCTCATCGGCCACATTTCCCATAGAGTTACATGTAAAATGTGTGTAAAGTAGAAAATGCTGATAATTTAAAAATGGCTCCTACAGTTTTCGTGAAATTTTCACCGTATACTTGTATTCATTAGCTCTACCTAAATCAGGTCAAACCATAACTGGGCCACTATGTAATCTTTTTTTATTTCATAATTTTAATTATAAATCGGACAGTCAAACAGCCGTGCTTACGCATAGGTATGTGAAATAAGCTTCGGGGCGTAGCTCTTCATTTTTCTTCCATTTTATATTGTTTTATTGAATCAGCGCAAAAATGATATGCATACATTTGGAAACCAGCAAATTCATCGCAAAGCTCATCACCGACAAGCGTATGGTCTTTTGCCCTCGAGCCGTTCTATCTTCAGTGCAGATAGTCCTCTATAAAAAGGTCAAATTAAACATGGCCGGTTAAAAAAGGCAAGCTCATAGCTTATTTTCTAAAAGAAATATAAAAAATTGCACGCACAGCACTTAGCTTTTTTTGCAAAATGTTTCTGAGACAAACCTTTTTTTGTTGTTGGCCTAAGCGCTTCTCACTTGCCTATATGCGACAATTATATGGTCCAGTTTTGCATGTTGCTTTCAACAAATCCACCCTAACCCTAACCAAGGCCTCCCACCCCACACCCCATCTTCTGTCCTTGCTATTGTACACACACCATATAGAGTGCTTTTTAAAATAGACCTTTTATAGAGATTCTATATTACCAGGTATCATCGCTATCAATTTAGAAACTGTTGAGTAGATATGAGACCTGTCATCACAAAATGAGAGTTACGTCGGAACATTTTATTTTCAGGTTTGTCCAGATTCAAAATGTTTGGAAAACCAGCTTTAAAATGATACACAACATGTCATAATTGCTTGATGTTTCCCTGTCAAAATTCAGATTGAAGTTGCAAAATTACTTTGTTTTCTTATGATTTTTGGCACGTTCATTGGACTATATCTCCTAATGCACACTGGCGACTTAGCGCTCATTTTGTGGTAACAGGTCTCATATGGTAGACAGATGTACACGAGGCAATCTAGGTCTTTAGTAGTGTGTTACCATTTGATTTATGTGTCGATATAAACATCTTATATCATGATGTATATACTTACTAAGCACCATCCGACATAAAGGCTACATACTTACGCGTTGTTTCTGTTGGTAGTTATTGCCCATTATCATACTGTACTATTAGCCTTGCGACATAATGATCAGAGACTAATAGTACTATCTCAGGGAGTCTAATAGTAGTAGGAGAGGACATATGAATCACAAAACAAGAGCTTCCCATATATGGGCATAACTCCAAACCGGATATCCTACTAGGCTTACGCTGTTCATGGAATAAAGGGCAATGTATGTTTAACAATGTTTCCATTTATGGTCCTGGACCATAATATCGGGCCAAAATCTCACAAAAACAGCCAATATTTCCCCCATTTAAAAACGCTACTTGCACGCAATCGCCATTTTAGAATAAAAGCGAGGCTCTCCCCTTAGCGCGTGTTCCCCCAGCCGCGTCACACAATGCACAAACCTGCGTGAAACCACGGCGCAGTGTGGCGTGATAATGCGTGGTGAGGGGAGAGCCTTGCTTTCAATGGTTCAATGGTTACAGTGCAAGTAGCGTATTGTAGCTTGTTTTCCCCTCAACTGATAAGGCGAAGGTAGTAAGGGTTATGAGACACTTTTTCATGTCCAATTAACCCTAAGGGGAGGGAAAAACACACCCTGTTTTACGGGCCCGACCGACCAACTTTTTATGTTTTTCAAGATTTTTGTTGATTTTTGTTTAGAATTCTTTTTAAATTTAAAATTCCCAACTTTTGCAGATTTTTGTGACATTTTAGGTTACATAAAAACCAAACACATGACCAACCCTACTTGACAGGTCCGTCAAAACAGGGTTTTTTTCATCGCCCAATGGCTAAAAATACTACTACTTTAGGTTCTGGTAGTTCATGCCTTCACCCTCCCCCAACCCTGACCATCATGGAGGGCTAATGTATGCAAACGAAAATCTTAAGATATTTTTGATGCTGACTTTTGGTGATACAGTACTGGGACTGCCACCCATGGAACCTAGATTCCTGGCGCTGGTGGGTCAGGTCTGCCCCCCCCCCACCCTTATGTGTACCTTCTGTAAAATTTGGCATCATAAATGGCCAATAATTTAATCCGGTTGAAAACTTCAAATTCCTGAAAAATAGTCAAGGACTTAAAAATAGATACTACTATAGATTAAAATAGCTCTTCAGATTTCCATAGGTATACATTTGATATAAGCTGTGGTTTTCAGATCACAAACACACAATACTGCCACAACAAGGACTCTATGCGATTACAGATTATATTTTGTCAATATGTATTTTGCGGTTTAGGTTGGCAATTCGTATCAAAAAGCAATGAATATTGTTTTAGAAGGTAAATGCCACACTCTTCTTGAGGAATGCTGATAATAATTGCAAGTTGCTCCATTGTGGTTGCACATTTTTATTTCTTGAATATTCATTTTATGGTATTTGTCTATCTACAAAAAAGAGGAAGAAAAAAAAGGGGTCAATATTTAAATCTTAATACTGTATGCTTTATTCATGGATAAGACTGGTTATTTATATGGCATCTTATCCAGGTAATTATTTCTTGTGTTGAGATCGAAAGTTAACCTTCAAATTATGGATATTCATTGTTTTGTTTTTTAATATATTGACACATTTTTTTAGTTTATTGTTCAAAATGAAGTATTTGTCTCCTACTTTTAAAAGCGGATGTTTGACGTACGTACACAGAAGCAAAGGAAAGTGAAGTAGGTGTGTGGGAGTAGGTTAACACTTTCCACACGGCTGTTAGTTTTACCATATACAAAACAAGATTTCTCATCAACCTTTCCCAACTTTCAAAGTCTATCTCAAGGATTACTGAACCAATACTAGTCATATTTGTACTTATTTCAATGCATTTCTCATGGTGATTCCAAATATGGTAATGACATTCAATATTTATGACATTTTTGAAACATTTTGTGAAATTTTGGAATGTCGTGTGCAAACGCCTGCCACATGGAAGGTGTTAAGTATATCAACAATTTACACTCATTATACAGCTATATAACGTAGATACATGCTATTTATCAACAATGTTCATGAGCGTGTAACAGTGGCTATATATTTTTGATGAGAAGCCCACATATCGAGGGTTGAGCGCCAGAAGGCCGTAACTCAATTTTTGGGCAAATTGATATTTTGGTACAAAAATGATCCATATAACCTAGATTTTCAGAACCATAAAGAGATAACTCATAAACCACTCTTAATTTGACTACAATTAGAGTTATACTTTTATAAGTTGGGTGCTACAGTGTATTGTAATGAGTCCCAAATATTTGAAAGTTGATTATCTTAAAATAACATTTCTTGAGTTACGGCCTTCTGGTGCTCAACCCTCGATATGTGACGCGATCAAGCGAAAAGAGTCGCATGTCGGCAGTTTTAAATTTCGATATTAGTCCATCGTTCAAAGGCAGATGAAAAATGCTACAGTATGGTCCAAACCCCACTCAAATCCATTTTCTAGTTTTTAAGTTACAAACAGTTTACCAACTGAGAAAACAAAGTAAAACATAAGAATTTGTCACTTCTTTTATAGTTATAGTTATAGTTATAGTTTATTGTCACCAAATCGCAGCTAAAAGCTGAATTACATGGTTATTACAATGGTATAAAAACATCAAATTGCACATAGAAATGTATACAAAGATAACAACAAAATTGAAAATTAAAAATGCTAAAAGAGATTAAAAGGTATCAAAAATACATAGATAATTAAAGGTTGTACATGCTAAGTCGCCTAAATATAGCTAATATTGCACTGTGGGTAACATAAAAAATTGCTAAGACGCCTAAATATAGCTAATATTGCACTGTGGGTAACATATAAAAAATTAAAAAACAGCAATTATAAATGACAATTATAAATGACACAGGGAATGAATCACAAACTTATACAAGAGTCAGATTAACCCCCCCCCCCCCCATAATTTACTGCTGCTGATTCAGGAGATTAGTAAGGAAAGGAATGGGGCTATTCCGATATCTTTTGGTATTGCATCTGGGAACTTGATATTTGCTGGTGTGTCTCAAATTCATCATATGGGTCTTATTGTTGCTAGGGAACCAGTCGGAATACCTTTCAGAGTCACAATATTTCTGGGCAAACTGAAGCGATGATTGTGATCTCCTATACCTATAACTCAAAATCAATATTCCCGACGTACAACTAATTCCACTTGATCGCGTCACATATGTGACCCAACATGAGTAAATGAGGCGATGGGAGTAGCTAATTTGATTTAAGAGCACAAATGTGGGACAAGGTCAAATTCAGAGCAAGTCTTATTTCTAATCTTTGATACATCTTGTATCTAACCAAAGACTTAAATTCATGAAAATAAAGAGTTAAAATACATTTTGAGGTATTTAATTTTCATTTACTCCATTGATTTGTTAACAAAACCAAAACTTTAATTGCCCATAACTTGACATTTGTATATGATGTTTTGAGACAAAGTGATTTTCAAACATCTGTAACTTTGGTTAGGAATGTGATATGACATTGACTTGGTACCAAAATGTCCCTTAACATATGGTTATTATTGTAAAATCAATAATGCAATATTCATATTTCCCTCATTGTGCCTCATTTACTCGTGTTGGGTCACATTTTACTAAGAAGAAAGATACATCGGAGGTGTATAATTTGTGATGCCTTTGACATTCTAAATTTGAATGAAAATCGGAAAAATCTTCATAGAGTGCTAATTGGACTAACTCTAATGAACTAACTTGCGTTTCTTTCAAGCTTCAGAGATCAGGCTATATGTAACCAGTCGTATCAAAAGGGGGCTTTTATTTGTCAGCAGTATGCATTTTAAGATATTGAAGTAAAGTATGAAAGAACAAAAGAAATAAAAGGAATTTCCTCCCAATATTTCGCACAAAATCTGAATTCATTGACCAAAAGTATCAAGCAAGGTGTCATTGTAAAGCTTACAAAATGCGCTTTTGCGTGAAAATAAAAAACTCAATTTGTCTTTTTTCATCTTGATCGACAAAAGCCCTGTAATGTAATAATTAATAATAATGATAGATAAGCATTTATAATGCACCTTTTATCTAGAAACAAGATTTAATCCAAGGCAAAATTTACAAACAAGAAAACAACATTACATTACAGTGAAACAAACAATCAGACAGCATTTGAAAGCACAGAAATGTGAAAGAAAAGAAAAATATGATCTGAAACAAATCTTACACTGAACACAAAGTAGTAGGGTCTTATCCAGTGATTACGTGACTATGGAGCAATGGACAGTCTGACGATGGATTTGGTTTCTTTGGGGTATTTAAAAACCATACAAGCTCCTGTACCCTCTCAAAAAGTTTTGTACGTAACTTAAAATGGCAAAAATTAATGGACGGACTGCTTAACCCTAACCTTCCTGGACCTTGCAACAGTGCTACAATCTTGTACCGCGCGGCGGCCCCATCAATATCGTACCACGCTCAGCGCATGGTTCAACTTGTGAAAAAAGCTTAAGTTTTTTAACCTTACCCGTGTAGCTCAGTCAGTAGAGCATCAGACTTGCATGCACGCGGCCCGGTTCTATCAGCGGCGCGTGCGGAAACTGATTTCCCCTTCAAATTTGACTCGTTTTTCTCCCCTGATAGTTTTATTCACAAAAACACGTCCGGGGAGTTAGGGATACGGAAATGAAAAGGACCTTTGAGTGTAATGAATGTAATGACTGGGTCTGTAGGGGTGATTATATGCAATGCATGTGTCTGCAGGGGGAATATAGCAGCTATCTATAAACAAATGAAAGTCAGTTTCCCTGAAAACTAGGCACCCACTCTTTAAATGCTAATATTTATTCATGTAATATAATTATCGAGTGCTTAACCTTTTTAGGACTTTTAATGAGCTCATCTTATAAGCAAGCAATAACATGTCAGTAACATTGTGTACCAGCTATGACAAAATACATCAACACAAATGGATGCCATCCAGGATCCATTCAGTGGCCTATATTGACCACATTAATCAACTGCTGGAAAAATAAAGATAAAATGCAGTTAACAACATCAAATGAAAAAGGTTAAATAGTGAAGCCCCGCTCTGGACTGCCGGTTCCTTCTTAGGGAATTCTTAAAGGTTGGAATATTTCCATATTAACCCTGTTCTGTCTGTAATCAAGAGTTTATAGGCGTAAGCAGGGAAATCTCTCGCCTCTCCTGGTGTAAGGCAGCTTGTTCACTCTTTCAAGGAGTTAAACGCAGGACAACACGTTTTTTAGTGGAAAAACACTCTAAAAGGAGTGAAAAGGGATTTTATATGATATTGAGAGTGACAAATTAACTTTCACACTCATTTTAGAGTGGAAATTTTCCACTCTAAAACGGGTTGTACTGCGTTTCACTCCCTTCACTCCTTTTCGAGTGAATTTCCACTCTTTCCACTCGTTTTACATTTGGAGAGTACTGTGTATGTTTAAATTGCCTTCTAGAAGAACGGCAAGCAGTACTGTTAATATAGAGACATTGATTACTTTGTATGGTATTTATCACTGTCAGTAGAAGATGTTATCTATCTAAAGAGGAGCATTATCTCATCTTTAAATTGGTTATATAGCAATGTACAAACTGGACTTGGCGCCGCCACATAAAACCTAATGAGACCATAGACCCTTTTAGTTGTGCATGGGATGGAAAGGTTATAGATATGTCATACAGGGTGAGTCAAAAAAGAATGGGCACTTTTTTCGTGAAAGCACCACAACAAATTCAGGCATGGATATATTTAAACATTGCGGCATAATGTAACATCCGTTTGAGTAGAACCCAGTATTTTAAAGCTAATCCACAGGATGGCAATACACGTAATAATGTTGGAGATGTCAGAGATGGCAATCAATGAAAGCAATTTTTTTCAAATAGTGGACCTTTTTACTATGGGAAGCGGAATTGGCAAAAGTGGACCTTTTTTCCAAAATGTGGACCTTTTTTCGACAGAAATGTGTAAAAAACAGAATTTTCACTTGCTATGCTCACAAACAGCATTTTAAAAACCTTTTTGGGGGACTTTTTGGCAATTTTTTTGGATGGGGTGAAGATATTCCCCCCCCCCCCCCCCCCCCGATATTGGCAAAAGTGGACCTTTTTACCAAAATGTGGAACTTTTTTGTACAGAAATGCGTAAAAAAACAAAATGTTCATTTGCTATGCTCGCAAACAGCTTTTTAAAAACCTTTTGGGTGGACCTTTTGCAACATTTTGGGATGGGGTGAAGATCCTCCCCCCCCCCCACCCCCGATCACATCACATCACATTTGTTGAATGAATAAGGAAGAATGTTTTTGCAAACAAAGTAAATCCTTAATGGAACAACCAACCAATATGCACTTTTCCCCAGAAAAATAGCAATTTCATGCATTGAATGGAAAATTTCATCTTAAACTTCATGAAATTATTCTTGTTGTCCCACTAGTAAAACATCAGTTATTTGCTTATAGTACACATTCCTTGCAGCTATGTTTTCTTCGCTTTGTACTTGAGTACCTTCTCTGTTTAAATTTGTGCACACTTGTAAAGAGGGAACAATGAATATTTATTTACGTTTCTTGTAGCAGACCCGTTCAAAAACTGAAACTGTGACAGGCATTTTTTTCTTTTTGAGAATCAGATCCATGTGCAGATGAATCGTGAAAGAGCTCCCCCCAAAACAAAATTGATTTCCATTCACTTAAAATATTGCTAAAGATATAAATATTGTTCAATGAAATGTTTGTTTTTATTTAGACGCACAGTGGCTTGAAATGAAAGATTTTTCATTTTCCAAGTACCCACCTCAAAATATGGCTCGACAATGAAAACGGAAACAGCCTACTCGTAGCCTAAAATTAAAACTTGGTTAATATATTCTGATTTTGATTAATCAAGTTATGCACACAACTAGCAGAGTGGTTAGGTCATGGAACTGAATGAAGCAAAACATCTCGTCGCGAGAATGACGTAAGTGACATTTGCGGCCAATTTGAGGTAGTAGTTAATTATGCAATTATAGGCAAATCAACACATTCTAAGCCATTTTGCCAGTCTTGCAATTGGAATTAATGAATGTTTAATCCAATAATCTAGCTTGTTTGTTTGTTTGTTTGTTTACACGGTCGGTCCATACGGACACACGCTTGGGTCCTGAAGGGACCATGCTCAAGCAAATTGCTCGGGCCAGGCTTAAAAAGCCTATATAAGCATGCTGGCTGAATGAAATGAAAGTTAGAAAAGATGGAAGAAAAGAATGAAGTAAAAAGAGCCAACAAATTAAGTTAACAATTTTGCTGTCAGCCTTGGACATGAGAAAAGAATAGTCTTGATCCAATCTTAATTGCCACATGTTAAAACAATAATTAAGTTAACAAAATTGAACACAAAAATGCTTCTCCTGCGAAAAGACCAAAATGTCACTTACGACTTTGTGCATTCCCATTTTGAAGTATCAGCACTTGAAAGGGAGAATAAAATGCGTACAAGATACAGGTTGTTACAGGATACTGTAAGCGTGGACATTTTTGCACTACATATTTTCACGCTTTTCTTGCTCCAAGCAGCTACCTCGAAAATAAAAACACGCGAACATAGTTTCTTTTGTGTATAAGTCTATGTAATGAACTTTCAAATCGCGAATTTAAAAACAAGCGGAATGGGTGAAAGTCGGCAGAGCGCGAAAATATAATCGCGCGAAAATTACCACTTTTACAGTATTTGATAGGTATACATTCACACCAGCGGAAGTGAAGCGGAAGTAGAATTGGATGTTGGTTTATCCGACTTAAGAGTGGGAGTAAAGTGGCTGTGTAAACGATATCGGATGTAAACATCCGCCCTCACACATCCGCTGATTTCACTCCTGCCTTTTGGGAATGAGTTGCGAGGTGATGTAAGATCCTTCCGGATGTAACTTACAGGCTGTAACAAAAAAAGTTATACAGTTTTGAAAAAAATATTAAAATATCTCCAGTAGAATTTCTGTTTCAAGTTTTAATGACGTGCGAGAGGAATTTTCTTAGCTTTCGAATAAGCTTTGTTTCATGGCAATCGATGGTCGGTAAGCAGAGATACGATTGTCTAGAGTAGTCATGAAATCACCTGGGCCACTTTGGTTTAATCAATGGTAAAACCACTGGGATGAATATGAATGGAATCGAACTAGGAACATAGCAGTAGAGCGCTCTTGTTAGACAACAATGGTTCATTTCAAGTGGTTAAAAGTACAAAGAAGGTTAGGTCTTTACAATTAATTATTATTTATCTATTTTACGAATTTATTTATTCAAATGAAATAAAACTATTTGAAAAAGAATTATATTGTTCTCTTTAATGTTCCTTGCATGATACCCTAACCATTTAATTTATACAAGCAAGATTGTATGATATTGTGAAAGTGGCCCAGCCCGATTTCTAGATGACTTAGTAGATTATTCTTAACTTTTGAACGCAAGTAGTTAAAAAGACCAAATCAAATGATTCTGGTAGCCAAAACAGAACTTAACACAGAGTGTAAAGGATTTTGACATTGCATGATTTTAACATTGGATTAAAAATAAAATTGCGATTGTATAACTTTTTTTGTTACAGTCTGTACATCAGATGGCTTTGTGAATTTACTTGCATCCGATGAAAGCTAGGCGCAACCTTTTTATCTCTGTCGACGTAGCAAATGACGGTCATTCTTATTCCGATATAACTTTCAATTCAGACATGTGTTGTTAAGAATTATTTGAAGAAATCTGACGTCTTTGATATCAGTGGTTTCTGTGACATGCCCCGAAACCAATGTCTAGAATTGGTTAAGCTCTTGTAGTCTTTAGATCTTTGTGATGGAAATCTAGATCAGTATAAAATCATATCATGTTTTAAAGGTGTATGTTCCGAACACTTTTTTGGGGCTATGATTTTTTTTTCACATCAAGATATTTTGATATCAGAAGATTCCCCATAATTTTCTCATTACGTCAGTAAAATCTTAGGGGCCAAAAATGTTCCATTTAGAAATTATAGGCTAAAATGTGGTGAATTACTACAAAAGGGTTTAACCACCAACCAGTTTGTGTATGACTCAATGGGCAAATGTTTTGTGACCCTGTGCTGCTAAAAATAGAACCGTTGGAGTTATGCAACTCAAACTTTGGAATACGACACTTTTAAGGATGACCTTTCATATAAAATAGAAAACATCAAGTTGAAAATCGGGCCAGCAATCGGAACATCTTCCTTTAACATTTTTTATCCAATTAGCGTACAATTACTAGACTAGACTAGACTATTAAAAGTACTGCTATTTAAGCTGGCATTTAATTTTTCGCAAATCTGGAAATGTTATACTGTTACTTTCAATGCAAAAGTGTCAGTTTTGCGAGTATATATTTAATTTTGCGGACCCACATCTGTTGTTTTACAGTATTTCAAAGAGAATCGATAGGCATGTGTGACGCAATCAAGCGGAATGAGTCGTATGTCGGAAATATTAGTTTTGAGTTAGGTAAAAAGAAGTGACAAATTCTTATATGTTTTACCTTGTTTTCTCAGTTGGTAAACTGTTTATAACTTAAAACTAGAAGCTCGATTTTAGTGGGGTTTGGACCATACTGTAGCCATTTTTCATCTGCCTTTGAATGATGGATAAACATCCAAATTGAAAACTGCCGACACGTGACTCATTTGCTTGATCACAGCACATTTTCATACAATTACTCTTGACCACCAAAAATCCATTTTGAATGTGTACACAAATTTGATTCAAATCTAACATTACACAGTGGCGTACCCAGGGGGGTCCAGGGCACCTGAAATAACACTGTTGGTAAAAATTACCCTCCGTCGGTAGATTTACGATTTTGACAATGCAATTTTTTTCGGCCGGTTATGCGGACAACTTCATCGCTACCCCCCACTCACTTATCAAGATTTCAACTGCTTACGGGAATTTGTAAAAAAAAGAATTGTCGGTAGGTACATCATGCCTTTCATCGGTACAACTATGGTCGTGCCCCCCCCCCCGTTTTCAAAAGCTGGGTACGCCACTGAACATCACACCATCTATGCCAACTGTCAAATATCGCTGGTAGCTGACCACCACTCGCACAATGAGGCATTTGCCAATCAAGCCTATACAAAAATTGTGAAGCAGCACATACACCTAGCACATAAAGTCCCTGACCAGGTGCTTTGAGGTTGGCTAATTCAAAGTAGATAATCGGTACCAGAAAACTAAGATAACCATTTAATTAGCAAATTTCTTCTCAGCAGTTTGATACCTCAACAAAATTGAATGGATACTTTTAAAATTATGGCGATTTCAATGACCGCGCATAACAACAGCAAAGTTGCACTAGGTATAGGAAATCATTGATTTGTGTGTAATTATGCACTGAAAAAACTCACAGCTAATCAGCTAAGACTTTTATTCTTCACAGCTAGTCACACTTTGTCCCGCAAATTGCGGTTATCACTCCAGATCCATTCATCTGGCTCGTTCAGATAGCACACAGTTATGACAGTTAATGACACACAAATCAATGATTTCCAATACCTAGTGCAACTTTGCTGTTGTTATGCGCGGTCATTGAAATCGCCATAATTTTAAAAGTATTCAATCGATTTTGTTGAATGAGGTATCAAACTGGAGAAGAAATTTGCTCAAATAATGTTCATCTCAGATTTTTGGTAATGATTATATATTTTGAATTAGCCAACCTCAAAGCACCTGGTCAGGGACTTTATGTGCTAGGTGTACATCAAAGGAGGGACTTTGCTGCTGTATGTTCACTCCATCCCACAAGATTATAGATGAAAACTGACAGAAAAAAATAAAGACAATAATCAGAATTTATGAGTCATTTTCACTCGTAAAATCTGAATACCTTGACAATTTTTGATACATTTTGTGTCATGACGCTGACAATGATTCAATCCAATGTAGTTGAAGACAAAATGAAAACCTACTAACTTAGCTTTGTGTGATTCTCATTGCCATTTATACTTCTGTGCATCATTTGTAATTGATATTGTATATTATGGACACATTTGCGGAGTTGGTGGATGCCACTGTTCTGAAAGTGTATGTCCGAATAAATAAAAGTTATATAGGGATGGATGCGGGGTATGTGAGACAGATCTTGGCCTTATTGCATACCACCATGCACTTTGAATTGATTCACCGGTCTTGATAGATGCGGAAATTCACTTTGTTTTCCCAATAAAAAGTAAACAAACTTCTTTGGTGTAGTATACCACATTTGTTATTTTTACTATTTTCTTTCTTACGGAACCAAAAATTAAATTCAGTTTTGAACATATAGTTGAGATTTTTCGAGTTGATCATACAGTTGAGTCGATATTCTTCAAATAAATAATAAGCATTTATAAAGAAAACATATTTTTTATTCAAACCAGTTTTTATTGAATACTTGGGTCTGCACAGACAAATTCAGAATGCATTAGGCTGAGTTCACATAGGAGTATACTATTCGGGTATACGGTGCACGTTTTGCAGGGCACGCGTATAGCTTAAATCGAACAATGTAATTTCAATATACCGGGTCACATAAGAGGGCACTATTCGAAAAGGCCGTATACCTGCGTATAGTGTAGTATAGTATAGTATAGTATACCGGGAATCGTGCGTGTTCGATTTTCGTGCACCGTATACCGTCCTGTTTGGATGAAGCAGCTGCAATTCGTGTGTACAGGCTTTCTGAATTTCCCCTATCACGATTTATAAACAATTTATTGCGTAGAATAGGGTAAGTTAGAAAAATTAGGACTCCTTTGTACTCATGTTATTGCAATTTAATAGACCGAGTAGGGCTCGCGTGCTACCCTATGTGACTCGCCGTGCCCGTATAGCGTATAGCGAATACCGAATAGCGTATAGCGAATACCGTATACCGTATACCATATACTCCTATGTGAACCCAGCCTTATGGACAGATGCATTCAGCACAAGGAAAAGCAATACGCACACACACAATTATATGATATATATATATATATATAATAACATTACATTCAGTATTTATATATAATACAGTTGTAACTTTTAAGATATTTCCTGGAACCTGTAGGAAAAGGGAATGTATCTGAAACTATTGCACTTAGGCAACAACAAAAAAAGAAGTTGTGTCGCCCTCCCTTGTGTCGACCGACCCTAAAATCATAAAAAATAGGGTCGCATTTTTTTTTTTTTAAGATTTAAATTTGATTAAAAGTGTCTAAATGCTACTATTTCTTGCTTGTAATGAATAGGTACGCTTAAATAAATGTTTTTTAGACTATTGTCACGCTAGAAACATTAGTTAAATTGACATATGGGCCTATACCAATTTGGTCTTGACATAAACCATATATTTTTCAGCCAAAAAAAATAAATGAATTTCTTTTTTTTAGAAAATCCAGCCGACAGACCGGATTTTAAATTTTTGGCACTTCAGGGCAACACAACATTTTGTTTGTTTTTGCCTTATCAATTGCCATTCTATCCCCCAGGGGACTTGGGGAATGGCGGGCACCATGTCAGGACTGTGGCAGGGACGTGCTGGGGATGTACAAAGTGTACTTTCGATAGCTGGGGCTTGTACACAAGCCCCGGCTTCTAGTTAGCCAGGGGGTAACATTGATGATAATAATTTTCGTTAGAAAATTCCAATTAGGAAACTTACTTTTTCCATACGGGTTTCGACAACACATCGGTTGTCTTCCTCAGTGGATTGTGTTTGATCCAGAGCTAGTGTTTCTAGTCTGTTTATTGATGATGTCATCGGATGATGACGCCCTCTGGATCACTGAGTCGTAAAGATGACTGAGTTGGTAAGCCCCCTCGTCGCCATTCATTAGGTGCTTATGTTGGTCTACGCCTCCTTTTCTACGAATCCAAATTGATTCGCGTATCCATCTAGTATTTCTAGTTTCATCTCTGGCAATAATCTTTGAGTCATCCCATTTTATGACGTGGTTTTCTTTCACTACGTGTTCAGCTATGCGAAAAGGATGCGAAAAGGATGGTCAAATTCCCTTTTTAGACACACTCATCGTTAGAAAGCCGGACGGCAGCGTGAAACTCCTCATATACCGGAAACCCACACACACTAATCAATACCTCAACTTTCAGTCAGCCCACCCGCTCCATCACAAACTCGGTGTGATAAGAACTCTCCTTGACAGAAAAGACAAGGTAGTAACTGAAGAGGCGGACAAAGTTCTGGAGGAAGAGATCATCAAATCTGCTCTCAAAACGTGTGGGTACCCGGACTGGTCCTTTAATAAAGTCAAGAAAGCAATGTCCAAACCCAAAGCCAAAGTCAACAAAAAGACGAATGCCTCGGACAAAAAATCGGTAACTTCGGTCACTCTCCCATACATCCAAGGTGTCACTGAACCGGTTCAGAGGATACTGCGCAAACATAACATCAGCTCGGCAGTCAAACCACACACCAGTCTCAAAAAAATCCTCGTCCACCCCAAAGACAAACTTTCTAACGAGGACAAGACTGGCGTCGTGTATGAGATTCCGTGTGCCAACTGCGATAAGACTTACATCGGTGAAACCGGCAGAAAATTCGGTACACGCAAGAAGGAGCACAAAACGGAAGCTGATAAAATGGGCGCTCAGAGATACACTCGGTCCACAAGAAAAGAATCCGAGAACACAGAACTCAAGTCCTCAATAGCTGAACACGTAGTGAAAGAAAACCACGTCATAAAATGGGATGACTCAAAGATTATTGCCAGAGATGAAACTAGAAATACTAGATGGATACGCGAATCAATTTGGATTCGTAGAAAAGGAGGCGTAGACCAACATAAGCACCTAATGAATGGTGACGAGGGGGCTTACCAACTCAGTCATCTTTACGACTCAGTGATCCAGAGGGCGTCATCATCCGATGACATCATCAATAAACAGACTAGAAACACTAGCTCTGGATCAAACACAATCCACTGAGGAAGACAACCGATGTGTTGTCGAAACCCGTATGGAAAAAGTAAGTTTCCTAATTGGAATTTTCTAACGAAAATTATTATCATGTTCTTCTGAATTCCTGATGAAACTATTTCATGGGTAACATTGATGTTTCAGGACCCCAGAGATAAGCCAGTCCATGTATGGATGGGTATAAAAAAAACCTCAGCATATTCACATGTATAACCAACCAAGGTTATAGACAAGGAAATGATAGGAATAGCAACTTTTCTTGTCCATAATCAATTAAAAATGCAAATTTTATCAATACCATGTGACATCCCTGTGGAGAAAGGGCGGTACACTCTGACCCTATGACCGGGACTGTAATGTAAGTGTAGTGGGGCTATCACACAGATGGCCCAGTCCACGTCCCCGCCAGTCCCAAGTCTCCCGGGGCAAGGGCTACAATTTATATGTGCATAAGGCCAGCGATGACCAATCATGATGGTTGCGATAACTTATCATGATGGTTGCGATAACTTATCATGATGGTTGCGATAACTTATCATGATGGTTGCGATAACTTATCATGATGGTTGCGATCTCTTATCACCATGATTGTGATAACTTATCTTAATGGTTGTGATAACTTATCGTAATGGTTGCAATTCTTTACCACAATGAATGTGATAACTTATCAAGATGGTTGTGATAATTTATCGGGATGGTTGCAATTATTTCCCCCGATGATGGTTGTATAAATACAAATCTTGCTCAAAATCTATCAAAATATCATCTTGGACATATTTCAAGTCTAGCGCCATTTATGTGGATGTATCAACTACATGTAGTATAAATACAAATGTTACTTAATCATAGACCTTGAATGGGGGGACAAACATGTCTATTAAAATCCCATTGAAATGTTGTGTAGAGCTGATACTATGTGGGTCTCGCTCACACCTGTATAACTGGCATGTTTGAAACGCTCGGTAATAAATGTGGGTACCATATTATCCCTATTAAGCACCTAGGGTGGTTAGCAAAGTAGTTTTGGGTGGGCGCTTATTAAGTGACCTTTTTAAAACTCATTTACCATACACAGTGGCTAATTCAAAAGATGGGCGCTTATAACACCTAAACTCGAACCCATGAGTTCGATGGACAACGAGCACATTTTTTCAAATCAATACTTACGCATATGGGAACGAGAGTGACATTTTATTTATGAATTAAGTGAGAGGTTGTTTCATGACAGTGCAAAAGACTACACGGGCTACACGGTATTTATCCGAGACGAGCATAGTTTCAATAGAAATTAGTACTTACTTCACCATCCACCTTCATTATCTATGCTAAAATAGTGCTGTTACTCTTTATTCCATCGTGGACTTATCTTAAGGCTAGAGCAATTTCTGTATCAATAAGCAGTCACTCCGATGTCTTTTAATCAGCGTCCCTATTAACCCCTTGAGAACTATCTGCCGATTGGTCAGTAATGGTTGCAATTCTTTACCACAATGAATGTGATAACTTATCAAGATGGTTGTGATAATTTATCGGGATGGTTGCAATTATTTCCCCCGATGATGGTTGTATAAATACAAATCTTGCTCAAAATCTATCAAAATATCATCTTGGACATATTTCAAGTCTAGCGCCATTTATGTGGATGTATCAACTACATGTAGTATAAATACAAATGTTACTTAATCATAGACCTTGAATGGGGGGACAAACATGTCTATTAAAATCCCATTGAAATGTTGTGTAGAGCTGATACTATGTGGGTCTCGCTCACACCTGTATAACTGGCATGTTTGAAATGCTCGGTAATAAATGTGGGTACCATATTATCCCTATTAAGCACCTAGGGTGGTTAGCAAAGTAGTTTTGGGTGGGCGCTTATTAAGTGACCTTTTTAAAACTCATTTACCATACACAGTGGCTAATTCAAAAGATGGGCGCTTATAACACCTAAACTCGAACCCATGAGTTCGATGGACAACGAGCACATTTTTTCAAATCAATACTTACGCATATGGGAACGAGAGTGACATTTTATTTATGAATTAAGTGAGAGGTTGTTTCATGACAGTGCAAAAGACTACACGGGCTACACGGTATTTATCCGAGACGAGCATAGTTTCAATAGAAATTAGTACTTACTTCACCATCCACCTTCATTATCTATGCTAAAATAGTGCTGTTACTCTTTATTCCATCGTGGACTTATCTTAAGGCTAGAGCAATTTCTGTATCAATAAGCAGTCACTCCGATGTCTTTTAATCAGCGTCCCTATTAACCCCTTGAGAACTATCTGCCGATTGGTCAGAAAGATGGAGACATCATTAATTGCACCAATCAGAGACATCGTTATTTTGAATGTATCCCTGATAAAGATCAGAGTGAAATATTTTCAAAGCAGTATTTTAATTGGATATTCAAAGGTGTATAACTTGTAATTTAACCAATCATATAGGCACTGTTATATAGTGCTCAAGGAGTTAATGCAGACAACAACCATCCATCTTCAATTTGTATCTTGTATGTGTACAACTTTAATAATAGCCGTGATTTACTACTATTATAAACAGTGATATGTGACGCCACACACATTAAGAGATACATTTTTGTGTAACTTACACAAAGTAAATCGGTAAGACATGCCATTTTTTCATCTAATTCTAGATTATGTAACTCAAATTCAAAAACAAGATTAAATTATGTTTTAGCATATGTATTTTGCCTATCTACAACGGTGTTCGAGTCGTTGGGTGGTTTATTTCACGAGGGTAACGTCTCGTTTATTTCACGAGGGTAACGTCCAAGTGAAACACAGAGGGGAAAGAAGGCAAGTTGTAGATCGTGATACACATATGCTGGAACATGATTTTATCCCTATCAACAACCATCATTCATCTTCAATTGCTATCTTGTATTGTATGTGTACAAATTTAATAGCCGTGCACGATATACTATTGCAAACAGTGATATTCAGGGTTTAGTGCGACAAAGGGCTATTTGCATTTCGGCTATTTTGAGAAAAACTGAATTAAAGATTTGTACCCATCATTGTCACCTTCTGGTTTTGACAAGTTAAAAGATTATAATTGTTACAATAGAACGTTGTGCATTATAAATCATTAGGAAAATTAGGTTTTTTGATCTTGTGCAGATCATTGATACCAAAATTTCATTTTGGCCAAAAATGCAGATAGCCCTTTGTTGCACTAAACCCTCGATATATGTGATGCCAAATAAAATTTATTAAAAGATACATATTTGTGTAAGTTACACAAAGTAAAACGGAAGGATTGTGCCATTTTTTCATCTAATCCTGGATTATGTAACCTCAAATTCAGAAACAAGATATCATTTAATTAGGAATTTACTCATGAATCAGTTGTCGTCGCTGTTCTAACATACCGGCACATCACAACAGAAGTAAAGAGATGTGCCGGTATGTCAGAACATCGACGATGTGTATCACCAATCTACACATACAATGGTGTTTGAGAAGTTTTAGATTGGTGATACACATACGCTGAAACCTGATTTCAAAATCCCTTTCAACAACGACCAATGATTTGAACGCCATTTCATAAATACACAATGCAAATAAGAACATAATTTTATTGTGCTTCATTGTTAACAATTCATTTGAACTATTTCATGGTATTTTCATAAACCGTAACACTTAAAATGACCAAATTAAAATATCAATCAAGTTACTTTTAGATTCAAAAGTTGATGTACACACTAAACAGCGATCATTCCATAACAACACACACTCGGCTGTGATCGCGTAGCGTATAAACACATTTTCAGCGTGGTGCGGTTTGATCGGCATGCTGGTTTCCATAGCAGCTTGGTTTATCTCAAATCAACAACGCTTTGCTACTGTACTTAAGGTACGGGGGAGTTGTTGAAAAAGGGTTTGAAATATAAAGTATTTTACGTCACATCAGCCGCCATGCATCAAGTCTTTGACGGAATAAAAGGGCATCATTAAGTTCAAACAAGGCTCTTTATTTTAACGTGTAATTGATGCATGCGCAGTGCACTTTATCTGATATATTATTACATGGTATATATTTGTCAATTCTTCACAATACATGTGGACAGACAGCCCTTACCATACGTTCAGGCTTATTTAGCATGAATTTAAACAGAAATAACTTTCAGGCTAATAAATAAACCAGAATATAAATTCTGGTTAAGATTCAGGCTTATTTAGCATGAATTTAAACAGAAATAATATTCAGGCTAATAAATTAACCAGAATATAAATTCTGGTTTATAATAAGCATGAATCATACCATGAAGCCAATTTCAGGCTAATGTCTTAGCCAGAATTTGTATTCTGTGTAAGACATAAGCCATATTTTTAATTCTGGTTAAGGCATTAGCCTGAATTTTTATTCTGGCCAACAACCTTAGCCAGAATTAGTATTCTGTCTAAGACATAAGCCAGATGTTTATATTCTGGTTAAGTCATATTAGCCAGAATTGTATTCAGGTTAATAATATAATAAACAAAATAAAATTTCAGGCTAAGTACAATGTCACATGACCTGTTTTATAACCTTTAACCTCAAGGCCTTGAACAGTCATGCTATCATATTTAAAAATGGCTGATATCAGTTGGAACATGGTTTGAACTATAGTGTGAATAAAGTGAATACATTTAAGGAAAGGAGTTGTGTGTCTGCATTATTTTGAGGGCATGTATGATCCAGTTGATCACCATTAGTTGTTGAGTGATTTTTAACAAATGCTGCTGTGTGCTTTGGTCAGGTATGTGTGCTTTTATAGTTATGATCAAGCTATAATTTAAAAGTATAAGCTTATATAGAAGCATTATTCTTTTATACATTGTAGATTTATTTTGAACCACTGGTTTGTAGGCCTATGATGTCCTGTATGTTGTTGAACATTTTATGACTGTGTTTATTTAATAATAGAGCAACCCTATAGGCCTATCAGATAATGGTTTAATTATTGAATTCAGGATTTTTTAGTGACTTACCTTTTATTTTTAGCAAGCTGCAAGGTGAATATGTTCTCATTCTTTTGCAACGAAACACTTATTTACATGCAGCTATTATGCACTTATCAATTGCATCCCCGGCCCCAGGGGCCCCAGGGATAACGGGATTAGGGCCGGGACGTTCAAATTGGCAATGTGAGGTCCCGGGTACAGTCGTGTACGGTCCCTGCAGGGTGGGCACCATTTTGTGTACGTCCCACTACAGTCCCGGCCCCCCTTGGCCGGGAAAAATTGTACAGTCTGCCTCGATCCCTTACCCAGGACAAAGTGTGATGCGCCCCGGCTGCAATCCTCGGGATGCGATTTCCTTCTGCAACCATTAACGGGATGCATTTGTATGTATGTTCCCTATGTGCTATAGGCTTATTCCGTTAAGCGCATCGCATCCCTGGCTTTGTGTATTCTTAACGTACGTCCCCACTACATGCCCCTGCTAGCCGGGCACCGGATTTTTTTTGTATATTCGTGTACAGTCCCCGCATGGTCCCTGCCATGTCCTGTCACAGAGAGCCATCGAGAAACCACAATGGCAATTGGCAAAAGACCGGAAAATTACTGGCAACTGACGTCTATAAACCATGCTGTTTGCATGTGTAAAGCACATGATATATTTCTGGCTAATATTTCAGGCTAATATTTCAGGCTAAAATTCAGGCTAAAATTCAGGCTAATATTTCAGGATAACATTTCAAGCTAATATTTCAGGCTAATATTTCAAGCTTATATTTCAGGCTGATATTCAGGCTAATATTTCAGGCTGTTAATTCAGGCCTGAATTTAACCTTTCATGCTTATCTAATTTAAATATTTCGGGGTTTTTTCTGGTTAGCGCAATGCTAATTTTATTTCAGGCTAATATTTCAGGCTAATATATCGGGCTAATATTTCAGGTTAATATTTCAGGCTAATATTTCTGGCTAATATTTCTGGCTGATATTTCTGGCTAATATTTCAGGCCTGAATTAAACCTTTCAGGCTTATCTAATTTAAATATTTCGGGGTTTTTTCTGGTTAGTGCAATGCTAATTATTTCAGGCCTTTTCTTAACAACTTAATTCAGGCTTAATTCAGGCCTGACACTTCGGTAAGGGAGCTCAAGACACTAGTCCGAATCCTTCCCATCTTCACAAATGACACAAGACCCCTGCGAAGGTGCTGAAAAGTGAAAAACAAACTGTTCTAAAAGTGTGTGCTGATAAAGTCATGAATAAACATATATGAGCTCATTCATGCATCATCACGCCACACTGCGCCAGTGGTATCATGAGGTGTTGTACACTTGATGGGGGCGCACTGACCTACCTCCCATGGCGCAGCGTGGCGATCATTAAACGCGCTACAGTTCAAATTGAGATGCTTCGGGTGCTCTCGGGCAGACTTGCGCATGGGCAAAGTTTACTTTTTTTGCCATGTTTTTTTCACTTTCCCCTCGATTTGATCCGCCATTTTTAAAATGGCAGCCAAATAGAGGGACCGGGGGAGTGATATTTTTTACCGTAAACAACATTTGATACCTTGACGGAATAAAGCGTATAGTTACATGATGAGACTGATAATACATGTATACAGTGTTTGGCCAAATGTTGTTTACGGTTAATAAATTCGCGACCCACCCGGGGACCCAGTCTACACATAAACCAACAAATGTATTATATTTCAATACATTCCCTCTCACACAATTTCTAGCAAGCCATACAAAAATAGATAATATATAGGCACCACATAGGCCACCAATAAAACACCTCCATCAGAGTATATAACTTCATCAATCAGTCTCTTTTAAGTTATAGTTCACACCCAAGTTCAACCCAGTCTTGTAAGCATCACACATAGAACTAGCGATAAACAGGCTGTCGTTGGGGTGTCCATGCATGCTGGGTGCTTCATTGATAACAGGGAATTCGCTTGTTCACATATAGCAACACGAGGGGTCGGTGCCCGCCCCGTAACACACGCTGCATCCACCGGCACAGCGGGTACACCGCGCTCTCCTCTCGATTTTACCTACGATGGTTCTGAGAAAAGACGACGGTTCTTTGAGTTCCCTGGTCTCCCAGTAATGGTCGTAACCGTACGTTGCCATGACGAAGAAAACAAGCGTGATGCAGATGGACCACTTCATCATAGCTGGAGGTGAGGATGAGTTGGTGCAGTCGGAAACAGTCTGTATTAGAACACACACACAGAGATGAAAAATGTTAAAATGATTCAAAACCGCTTTGATATCTCTACTGTTTGACCATAGAGTGTCTATAGTTTGACAAGGTCTTGGAAGGGGGAGGCACTCAAGTATGGCAGTGTACAAAGGGACACATTTTGTGAGTTGCACATTTCAAAACTCCTATAAAAATCACTGTCATATTGCTATATATGAAATTTAAGCTATTTCACATGAGCGTGGTTTGTTTGTCGTTGTTGTGTGTTGGGGCTGTGTCCAAATGCATGGTACGCACGAACAACTATGCGCGGACTGATGCATGCATGCGCATGATGAATTCATGTTTGACCAATCAGGATATGCGTACATTTTTTTGTAAGCTTCCGGTACGCACTTCTATGCACACATTGGTGGAATTTTGTCCATAGCATTACTATTGACTATTATAGGTAAATTAATAATTGAACGAACATCACATACGTAGTACAAAGATGAAAGCGCCCAAAATTATCACACGAATGGTTGCGTGCTTCACGCAATGTACGCGGTATGCTGCTTAGTTGTCCGTTCAATTATTAATTGATCTATAGTGGCATAACAGATACAAACGGTATTCCCGACCATGCCCTAAAAGGCGTCGTACATGATCAGTTAGTGAGAGAACGACTGGAAATACACTGCATATATGTGCCACTAATATTATGTAGTTTACCCCCCATCTGGGGAAAGTGGCATGAAAAGGAAGACAAATAAGCAAGCAAGCAAGCAAGCAAGCAAGCGAGCGAGCGAGCGAGCGAGTGAAATATTGTGGGGTTTTCTCTGCATTTCAAATCAATAATTTTGGAATTTTAGGGAATTGTATGGGTGAGTTTGAACTCGTCACACATACAATACCCTAATAATTGGGTACGGAATTAACTATTCAAAAAGATGTCAACGACTTAATATACGAAAATCACGACCCTTTTCTGTTTGTTGGGGATGCAGTTTTGTAGCTGGCACATATTCTGAGCGCCCTGGTGATATTAGCCAGCTATTGACCCAGGTGGAGGGGGGGGACTCATGTATAAAAGTTGCAATCATCTGTGTGAATCCACTCTCAAAAACTACCCATAACCCTAACCCTACCATATACCACAAAATACCACGACTGCGCAAGTTGGTACCACCCGGCGTGGAACTTTTTTCTATGAAAATATGGACCCAGCCCATATAGTATACTGCACCAAGTAGCCTTGACATCTGTGGTGTAATGGGGAATCGCAAGCCGCTGGTGCTGGAGGTACGTGGTTCAAATCCTGGGGGGGATTGGTGGGGATATTTTGGTCAATTTTCCACGTTGAAAAAGATATTTCTGAAAAAGTAGGGGGGTAGAGTTAGGGTTAACACAGATTCTCAAAGAAGGAAAATGACCCTTAACAAGGATTATAGCGCCACGAATAATACTCATAGCAAAGTCTATTTTTACAATGGTGATGACAGCTACAGCTGACTATCTGCCCAAGCAACCCTTACCTCTGATTCAGGTTGAAAAAGACACCCTTATTCTCTGAATTTGGCGATTTGATACCCTTTAGGACGGGCTTGTTGTGGTTGAAAAACACACACACTTAAAGGCATATTATGTGTTCTTTTCCATGGGATGCCCTCTATCTGTGATTTTTCCTAGAAATGTTGTCAAATTGCATTTATAACCATGAAACTAAAATATCTTGTAAGTTACAGAGCAATATGTTCCTAATTACTTAGATTTTGAAATAAGTTGTCCTGGTAGCAAGACAGTTTATATTCTGAGTGGTATTTTCGTTCGTATGATAGAATTCTATAGTTTCACACCGTTTTCCACCGTTTTAGCGCCGTTAAGGGATCACACCACTAAATAGGGCTCCATAGGGATATGTACAAAAACACTGATATAAAACTCTGTTTTAGACCACTAAATTGCGCACTTGGACCTTGTAGAGTGATTTTTTCTTAAAGATGATCACATTTTCTCACAAAAAAGTGAAGAAAATAGGTAGGTGAGCCTGCTCGATTTTCCAAAATACGCCCATGGAGTTGACTACCTCTCTGACGGGCTTGAAAATATCGCCGTAATCGGCAATGTTTCCAGTATAAAGCACAAATTTGAAAGATCTCTCAAAATTTATCTAGATGATATTCACAGTTTATAGTCAGGGTGCATGTAGGTGATGTCCCATTAATCATAATTAATCAAACATCATAGGCATTTACGGAATTGTATTACTGTCAAGTCTTTTTAAATTGAGGATTTTGTGATGCACACTTTCCGATTCTAGCTTTAAACACCGACTTAAGGGTAGGGGATACCCCATTTAGTGTAGTGCACCCTTTACAGTGTACACAAGTGAACAACCCCTACGGAATGCTTTATGATGAACAAATATGTTGAAAAATGCCTTAAATTGGAAGCAGATTTTCATTATGATTTAGTAATTATAGGGCTGTGATGGTTTTTTAAGGAAAATACAGTCAAAATAGATTTATGACTTCAGGAAAGTCTTTCCTGAAAGTCAAACTTCAATATAATCAGAGACTTATAATACTATACTACATGTATGGAGTGTTGAAAATATATGATTCAAAAAAATAAAATAAATAATGTGGGTACATATCTGCATATAAACTGCTCACAAAAAGTATCGAAACACTTAGAAATGATCCAATATATAACGGCTCAAAAGGGTATGCATTAATCAAATATCCAAGTGCATAATTTTGTTCTGCGTATTTTGACACCTCGATCGATGAGATACGATTTTGCGGAGCGGAGTTATTGTAATTTCAATGGTCGTGGGTCCAGTTTCAAAAGTGACAATCGTCCTATACAAAGAGGTTTGCATTACTGTTTAGAAAGATCAGATTCGTGTTTTTCAATAGGGATGAGTGTCACTTTTGAAACTGGACCCACGATCATTGAAATGACAATAACTCTGCTCCGCAACATCGTATCTCAACGACCGAGGTGTCAAAATACTCAGAACAAAATCATGCACTTGGTTCTTTGCTTCAATTAATGCATACCCTTTCGAGCCGTTATATATTGGATCATTTCTAAGTGTTTCGATACTTTTTGTGAACAGTTTAGAAGATATTTGTATGGTGCACATTGAAATGTAGAGTGTAGAGTATGTGATGTAGTTTTTTGAATGTTTGATTTGATATTTATATTAAAATCAAATACGAAAACATGTAATATGTGAAAATTATGAAAACATTTAATATGTAAAAATACTGAAAACATGTGAAAATATTGAAAGTTATGAAAACATGTAATATGTGAAAATATTGAAAACTATGAAAACAAGTAATATGTGAAAATATTGAAAACATGTAATATGTGAAAATATTGAAAACTATGAAAACAAGTAATATGTGAAAATATTGAAAACATGTAATTATGTGAGAATGTATGAAAATGCATGAAAATTATAATTATGTATGTGAAGAGAGGATAATAAACACAAAAGATCAACAAATAAATTATAAGAGAGAAAAAAATATGTGTACAAATTTGAAAAAGATCACACAATATTGCTTTACGGGAAAAGAAAACCCAGCTTAGACACAGCATCCAAAACAGCCCTGCGAGCAAGCTATATTATCTGGCTTTGCAGAAGCACCAAGGTGTTCAGACAGTCGGAGGTGCTATTCCAACAATATGCCATGAGGGAAGTGTGACGGTTGAGCACTCACAAAACCGGTTTTAGACACAGCATCCAAAACAGCCCTGCGAGCAAGCTATATTATCTGGCTTTGCAGAAGCACCAAGGCGTTCAGACAGTCGGAGGTGCTATTCCAACAATATGCCATGAGGGAAGTGTGACGGTTGAGCACTCACAAAACCGGTTTTAGTGACACAGCATCCAAAACAGCCCTGCGAGCAAGCTATATTATCTGGCTTTGCAGAAGCACCAAGGCGTTCAGCGACAGTCGGAGGTGCTATTCCAACAATATGCCATGAGGGAAGTGTGACGGTTGAGCACTCACAAAAACCAGTTTAACACGCCAATGTCTGGTCCGAAGCCCAGAGACGTCAGAGCATAGACTATAATTATAACAGATGAAGATAATGAAGAAAAGCTATACTCTGCAACACAGTGATTTTCCCAATAGTCATCCTCCAAGAGAATTACATCGGGAGTGCTCATCTTAAAAAGGGTGCAATTAAGGCTCCAAAGATGACTGACTGGTAATCTACCAACAAATTATTCTTCAACATTATACCTGACTCCCACATCCCCCTTTGGCTATTGATCTCCATAACCATTACTGAATATTTCTTGGCATAATGAAAAGTTATGAATAAGTATAAATCAATAATGGTTGCAGAAAGTTAATTTATCATGTGTTTTTTCCAATTTAATTTTGCGATATTATTAAAGAGAACCTTTTATCTCATACAACGTTATTCAGTGGAAGTAATTTATCATGCCACATTCTTCCCAGAAACGTGTTGGAAATTATGAAAGTCATACTGAATATTGATTGGTATAAAAAATGTAATTGGTGGTATAGCATAAATATTGATCTGAATATGAATAGTCATACGCTGCAATTATTAATATGAGTGAGTGAGCGTCATTATTAAGGAAAAAAGAGAGTTAATAAGGCCAAAAAAAGAGGTAACGTTGTCCTCCACAGCTTTCCGAGAGGAGGGGCAGGCAGGCGGATTTTTTATTGTTTTAATTTTAATTTTCTTAATTTTCTTATACCAGTGGAAGCTCAAAGTTCAGCCAACAAGAAGTTGTAATCACTCTTAGAGTCGCACATGTTATAAACACTTAATTATATATTCAATGCCATTTCAACTGTAAAAAAAAACTGAGAAAAAAAAAAAAATCTGAAAAAAATAACCCCTGAAAAAAATCTGAAAAAAAATCTGGAAAAAAAAAGTTAAACAAAAAATCGGAGCGGCCCTAAATCTGACGAGTGGGCGGTCGAGGACAACATAACAATTTTCTTTTTTTTGGCCTAAGAGAAAGAAAATCAGATTTTTGAAAAAATCAAAGTGGATCGTTGCCCTTCAGAATGAAGTCATCTGTCGTTTGTGGATGATATATCAATATGTTAAGAGTGTATTTATGGTTCTGACGAGCGTATTGTTAATGAGGTAGTTATTTAGTTATTAGGAAATCACAGTTGAAATGGCTAGTTTTCACTCTAAGGCCAAACAAATTAATTTTGTTGATTGTCCATAGATGACTTTTAAAAGTTGGGTAGGTCCGTCGTGAAAAGAGTTTTTTTCTTTTTCTTTTTCTCCCTTGCCCTTTTTTCAGGTACCAAAAGTAAAATGAGATGTACTTGTTATCGTCACCAAAACGAGAAACAGAATCTGTAATATTTTGATGAGTATTTTTATTTTCTAAACACTTAAAAAAAGATTTAAAAAAATGATTTTCGACTAAAATGTGTAATTTTGTGTTGTTGTTGTTGACATTTTTTATTTTTTTTTAAATTGGGTGGGAAGGTTTTAGAGAAGAGTTTTAGAGGGTCGGGCAGAGGAAAACAATCAAACATTTTTTTTGTTGCCTTATGTGGGAAAAAGACAGCCGCCTCTTGATCGCATAAAACCACTACGCAACCGAATAAATAAACAGGAAGCGTTATTAAAACACTCACGCCCTCATCCCCTGGGTTGATTCCACTGAAAGAGGATGGACGTCAGAAACTCATCTTTTGGTTAATTTGTTTACAATTGGTGTTGACTGAGGAAAATGTTATTTGTAAAAAGCACAAAAGAGCTAATATCACATATTTAACTAGTTTTCCCGTGTGGTGTCTGGTGTCGTCAGCTAGCGGTCAAGTCTTAAGTGAAAGGTCAGTTTTTGAGATTGAAAGTAAATATGGAAAGTTGTTCAAAATGTTATATGTGGACAGAAAAAGCAAACTTTGAGGTGTCAATTTTCAGGAAATGTTTTTTTGTGAATTGTCCACAAAACAAGCAAAAAGGCTGAAAAATAAGAACAAGAAGAAGTTATTGATAGATTTCCATGTACACCAAAAACATTTTTGACCGTGATGTGCCACTGAAGGTCTGAATTCCGGACCCACTCATAGGGTTAGGATTTAGGACATGTTTATAGTTTGATCAGTTCCGAATTGGCGAGCCTCATTACAGCAGTTAAAGGCATATTATGTGATCTTTTCCAGAGAGCGCCCTCTATTCATTATTTTTTTTAGAAAGTAGATTTTCTTGCAGATTTACATTTCTGATCATAAATCCTGCATACATTCCAAGTTACAGAGCGATACGATTCCTAATTACCTCAAAATCATGGTTTTAGAGTGAATTTAGAGTGAAAATATAAACTGTCGGTGTTATCCGACAGTTTATTTTCACTCTAAATTCATGATTTTGAAGTAATTAAGAATCGTATCGCCCTGTAACTTGAAATGTATGTACTATTTATGATCAGAAATGTAAATCTGCAAGAAAATCTTCTTTCAATTTTTTTTCGATGTTCAGGGCGTTCCCTGGAAAGATCACTTAATATACCTTTAATACATTGACAGGTGCAGGCACATATGAACCCAACAAGCGCATTTTGCATCGATTGTGTGACGCATACGTCCTGCCAAAATTGCGTGCGTACGATTGGATTACTTATGCGGGTGGAGAGAAACCGCATATTACTCGCCAATTTGGAACTGATTGAACTATAGCGTTATCCAGCACAAATCATACTCCATGTTTAGGGAATTTTCACAAAATAGTGACCCATGAGAGCATCACATACCCATACACCTTAATTATGAGTTACCCCCACCCACCCCCATCGTCAGGTTATTTGATAGATTCCCATGCCCTCTCTTACCATTATTTCAATCCTTTACGATTACAGTTTCAGTGGGTTTATCAACTATCACTCGTTGAAACGTTTTATTTAATAACAAATGATTGCTAGATTGCGAAGGATAATCTCAACAAATAGCCATCGTTATAGATGTGAAAGTAATTGATAAAACGCGACAAACGTGTTCTTCACAATGGTGTGTAATCAATGTTATAATGATGCGTGGTGAGTATATAGTCACTGCTATAATAGTGGTTGGTAATTTATTTAGTATGTTTTGATTATTTGCCGCTTTGATAGGGAACAATGTTGAAAATGTCACGAGTATATTGATTGGTATATTGTGTGTAAGTGGGTGGGGGAGGGGGGGGGGGGTTATTTAAATTATTTGTTGATGAGGTTGTGCCGTAGGAGGTTTGAAATTCTGATCCACTTTTAGGGGTGTTTTACCTCAAAAAGATGGACTGAGTTTTGTTTAATTAGTGACCCATTAGATCAGCAGATAAATGTGAATTTGAAGAGGGTAGGGGTGTGCGGCTGGGCAGTTTGAAAACAGGGGCTTACCGAACTGAATGGGCACCAAAACAGGGGCTTACCGAACTGAACGGTCGCCGAAATTGGGGTCTTAGAGAACTGATTCTTATACAAAATTGTGTCTTATAAACTGAATTTTAGGCAAAATTTTGGTTTATAAACTGAATTTAGGCAAAATTTGAGGCTACATAACTCAAATTCATAAGATTTTCACACATTTTATGTTTTTTGGTTGAATTTGGGGTCTAAGGGAACTGCCAATGGATGAAAAGGGGGTCTTATGGAACTGCCAGTGATGAAAAGGGGGTCTTAAGGAGCAGCTGAAAGGCGTGAAAAGGGGTCCTTGCCTTACGTGAGTACCCTCCCCGGGGTAATATCGTATATATGTGAGTTCACCTCCCCTCCCCCGGGTTAGTGTATGTGGGTGTGTAATACGTTCTATGTGCTAAGTTGAATAATTATTATGTGTTCTCATTTGTGAGCACTATGTGGGATTATTAATTGCCCTGAAGCTGGGGGAAAATAGTGCAGAAAAACGGTACTTTACTAGTCAATTTTTCATTAGTGAAAGCAGAAAGAGTGTTATTTAATATGAGCTTCAATTGTGTGTGAAAGATGGGGGTAACATTTAATCATGATTTGTTTCTGTATATTACTGATGTTTGCTATTGGAAGAATGCCTACATATCATTTTAACCATGTTAGAGGACATACTTGTGAAATACTGAAATAAAAGTGGGAGTTTCTTTAGTATACCCTACCATTGCATGTCTTCAATGGGTTGTTTAAAGAATAACCCATACACTTACACAGTGAGGAAATAAGAAAGGTAGGGTATTATAAATCTTAGCCAAGTATTCAAACTCTTCAAAACAACTAGAAACTATACGATAGTTCCAAATTGGTGAGAAATATCTGATTTTATCTCTCCAGTCTCCACACGCACACGTGTTATATGTGTATGATGCACAGTTTGCTTGTTGCCTTCATGCCACCCACGGCCTTCTGTAATAATTTGCTGAGGTTTCGCCAATACGGAGCTGATCTAACCATAAAATTGTGTCTTACGTAACAATCAAGGAAAAAAAGGTTGGCACACTTTGTCCTATAATTACGGGAAAAACCGCCCCTCTCCCGGAGGCAATGTTGATCCGAGTCATGTTATCAGAAGCCTTGGCAGTTCCCTCAACCAACATTGATTGATGGGGGTGGGGGGGGGGGGGGGGGGGGGGGAGGGAAGGATATAAGAAAGGGTGAGACTCTTGCTTTCTATTAAACAGTGCTATGTCCCAAGGCTGATCTCAATTGCGAGCACAGGGATGGTTGTAATAAGTTGCATCAAGTGTGCCAACTACTATTTTCCTTGATTGTAGGTCTTTCAATGATGTTTACACTGCAGAAGTGATGATTTTCACTTACTTCATATATTTGATGTGTTTTGCAAATCATATTTAAAACGTGCTTGGACCGCACGTAGCATTAAACTTGCCTGAATCTATGTTACCATGTCAATATTTGTATATACAGGGTGTCCCAAAAGTCTATGCACGTTTTTGAAGAGTCATATCTCATAAAATATAAATCACATGGTATACATTTAACCATATTTGGATAGACGAGATTTGGGAAATTATTTTGATACCAAACACAACCCTATTGGTGAACCCACAACATTATAAAACTGGTTGAAAGTTTTTGGCCGTACCCACCCATACCAAGTGCGCACATAGTTGCTATGCGCATAAATTAACGGTATGAAAGCAACGTTGCGCAGTCACAGTTCACTGCTTACCTTGCAACATTAATGTTATTACCAAACTCGGTCACTCACAACATAAATAGGCGTAGTAGACAACATTGCCCAGCAAAAGTCTTCAAGATGGTTTACAGCATAGATAAGCGAATACAAAGTGTATGGTTCTACGCTGAAACAAATTCAGATCAACTTACTTAACAAAAGTTCAGAAAACATTTCAAAGTGAAACGCGCACCAGGAAGAATATCCATCCTGAAGTTGGTGAAACATTTTTAAACACAGGAACTGTGCATGATTTGTCTCGATGTGGTAGAAAAAATACTGGTAGATCAACAAGTCACATTGATGTCATAAACATGCAGTAGCCAACAGTCCAAAGAGATCTATTCGCTGTGTGATGTGTGCGTTCACTTTTCTGTTACGTTATTCAATTGTTTAGGTCTGTGTTTTTGCATTAGCGCACTTCTCTGTATAAATGGAAAACATTTAAACTAGATCTCACTATAATATAGAAACGAAAATTATGTGTGATATAGTTTGTTATTATGATGGGATCACTGTAATGTAAAATTTCAAATAATACAATCGACGGATCAGTTTCTGTGTAATCAACTCTGTCTTTTTGTTAATCTCAATAGGTATGGATTTATGAACTTTATTCCTCCGAAGTATAAAATTACATTTTTGCAGTAATAAATATTTTACTCTTAGGGTGGCATTACAAACAGATGTTACTCCAATGTTTGGTATCAAAATTATTTCCCACATTTCCTCTTTCTAAATATGTATTCATATTTTCAATACGACTTATATTTTGTAAAATACAAAGCTTCAAAGTCGTGCATAGACTTTTGGGACACTCTGTATTTCCTTTTTTATATTTTAAAACATTGTGTCATGTTTTATGGACGCATTAGTCGAGAAGACTTTTGCCACTGTTCCAAAAGTGTATGTCCGAATAAATGAATAAAAAACTCTGAAAAAGGGGGGGGGGGGGGGGGGGGGGGGGGGGGGGGGGGTGGGAGGTGGTGAGTCAAAATGCCTGAATCATCCACTAAATAACTATTACTTTAATATGCACAGTGGGAATTCACTTGAAATGGGATTATTTTGCCAAAAATAAACATAACATTGTTGTTTTCTTGTGTTCCAGTCAGTCCTCACTTTTTAAGAATTATTCAAATTTCAAACAAGCACAAACTATACTAGGGGGTGTGAGTAAAATAAATGCCCGACTCGTCTATTAACCCTAACCCTACTAGTACTACAAATTATTATGATGCATGTGCTTGTGTCACTCAGCCTGGCAGTTTTTTGATGAAATAATGGCCCCAGGCTATATAATTGGCGAAGTTTATTGAGCCAAGTATGGTTGACCCTGTAGCCTAGTGGTAGATGGTTCGCCTCTGAACCCAAAGGTCCGGGGTTCGAGTTCCCCCTCGCTTTTTAGCCGCGAACAAAAAATATTTGGAAAAGGTATCTCTGGGGTTACACTCTTAAACTAACTAGTCATTTTTTATAGATCTGGTCTAGTCAAAATCTGACCAAATGTGACCAGACGTAGACTAGATCGTTGGGCCAGATATGACTTTACTAGGGCTAGTCATTTTGACTAAAAAAATTGACTAGTTGTTTTAAGAGTGTAGGGTTAAATCACTCTTACTGTAATATGCAAAGTAGGGATTCATTTTTGCCAAATTTGGGAATTTTTTAATACTCTTATGCTCCCTAAAATGTAATTTTCAGATTTTCACTTCCATGTGTACTGCAATGCTATTCTGTATGTCCGTGCACTGCTGCAAATACATCTGCCTGCTTCGATAATTGCCTAACTCACTTTTCAGCGAAATTGAGTTTTTTGCATAAATCATGACTTCATAACATTATGCACATGCTGTATTAATATCTAAGTCATTAACAAATCAAAAGTGTTGATACATGCACAATTGCAATTCTGCCTAAGTCAGCATTGTGAGTTAGGCAGCCTGCTTAGATAACTACCGAACTCACTTTTCCTAGTTTTGTTGTTTTCTCAAAACTAGAAAAAATGAGTTAGGCAATTATCGAAGCAGGCTGACGATATTCGTTAAGCATTGGAAAACACTTCCTGGTTGATGCATCATGCCTTTGATTCTTCGGATTTTTGTCCTCGATTTCAAAGCATTATGACAGCAACTTTAATGTAGTATCGGGGAGCTCTCTGATAATGGGCTATTCCAGTTGAAATCCATACACCCCCTAAGGAAGATGTAACCTCAGGGAGTGCAGATTTCAAATGTAGTCATCGATACAGGTGGATAGCCCCATTTGATATTCACACTCCCTGTGGGGAATATATAAAGGTACTGTCTTCCATAGGGGGAGGGGGGGGGGGGGGGGTGGTGTATGGGTTTCAAGTGGAGTAACCCAATTGGACTATTAGGTTACACTTTGGCGACATTTCAGTTGGGAGCACTGAAAACAAAACACACAAATTACAAATTAATATTGTAATAGTTTTGACTTGTGTATCCAGCATAGTTTTCAAAAGGGATTTCATGGGGTTCAGGGCTTAAAGGGTTTTAAGGGTAAACTTTTATGATCGGTTGTGTAATACTATTTTCTAGAAATATCTACCATCAGGGAAAATGCTAACCTGACTCCACCCCCCCCCCCCCATTTGTAGATGGGAGCACCTCCGGTATCACAAATTAGCTTTACACAATCACCCATTCAAACTGATCAAATCATTGCTAATCAAATTATATGTCACTCGCTATCCAATTGTACTTTTAGTGCAATTCAATCGAAAGTGTCACGGAGCGAAAGTCAACTTTAATTCTATATAGAGTTCAAATCTATCAAACGATGTTGTTTAGTAATGCATGGTCTGGCAGTGTTTGGTCATTGCTGGCCTACAGCAGATTTGAACAAGTGCATTTCTATTCCATCCATCACCACCAATAACCGGTTATTGGTGGTTTTTATTGGTGATAATCGCAAAATCACAAAAATCACTTTTTCGGGCCGCCGGGGTGGTAGTCTGACGTATAACTGCGCCAACAGGTCAGCTCGAAAAAAGTTAACTTTTCGGAGACTATTTTAAAAATTTGTGAAAAAAAATGTTTCGACAGATTTTTGGCCAAAAAACGGCTGATTTTACATGATTTGAGAAGAAAAAAAATCAAAAATCAATCCTTGAAAAATGCAAAAAGTGGGTCGGTCCGGCCCGTAAAACAGGGTTTGTCCTCGCCTAACAAATATACTGCTCACAAAAAGTATCGAAACACTTAGAAAGGATCCAATACATAACGGCTCGAAAAGGTATGCATTAATCGAAGCAAATAATCAAGTGCATAATTTTGTTCTGCGTATTTTGACACCTCGATCGTTGAGATATGATGTTGCGGAGCGGAGTTATTGTCATTTCAATGATCGTGGGTCCAGTTTCAAAAGTGACACTCATCTCTATTGAAAAGCACGAATCTGATCATTCTAAACAGTAATGCAAACCTCTTTCTATAGGATGATTGTCACTTTTGAAACTGGACCCACGACCATTGAAATGACAATAACTCCGCTCCGCAACATCGTATCTCATCGATCGAGGTGTCAAAATACGCAGAACAAAATTATGCACTTGGTTATTTGCTTCGATTAATGCATACCCTTTCGAACCGTTATATATTGGATCATTTCTAAGTGTTTCGATACTTTTTGTGAGCAGTTTAGTTTTCCCTTTGCAGTCATTGCACTACACTACAACATGGCATTGACTAACGAAAGGTAGATTGTCATAGCCTGCAATGATATCTTAATTTGCCTGGGGTTCGTAACGCACCAGTGACTATGCAAATATTTAACTCAAATGCTCTGATTTTTTGCTGTTATAAGACAAATGTCCAATTAGTGTGTTCAGTTGAATCTGATTACCATGCTTCATAATATAGTTTTACAAATGATTTTCATACTTTTAAGGCCAAAAAATGTTTATTGTGTTGCTCTCAGGTGCTAAAAATCTTAAAGTCGGGCTGGTCTGTCGATTTTCCTTCCTTCCTTTTCTTTTTGCTGACAAATATTACGGACAGACTTTTTTTCATGACAAGACAAAATTGGTTAATGTCAATGTTTCTAGGGTGATAATTTTGTATTATTTATTAACACACCAACATGTTTATATCAGCAATAAGAAACATGTTGGGGTGTTAATAATTATACAACAAATACCTCTATAAACGTGTTGTAGTGTTTATGCAAACGTTTATCGTATGCAATGCCTCCTATACCTTTACACGTAAAACATAAAAATAAACGCGTTGAAGTGTTTATTAAGTGTTATCAGAAATATATAAACGCTTCTTTTTACAGTGTAGGTTCGGTTGATTGGGTCATTCAAAACCATTCATATCTGTCATTAATTTGTTATGATTGTGTTTAGACTACAACCTTTCTAGCCACAACAGTTACTCTCGTGGACATAATAACTTGTTATAAACAGATCTCTATTTGGCATTGGCTAAGATTAGGATACCCTATCATGCAGCAGTGGTATGGTATCCTAAATGAGCTCCTAGTTGTCTATACCATGGTACGTGGATCAATTAGAGTGGTACAAGGCATTTGAATCCACTATAGACAGAGTGTCTGTAAATGAGCTATAGCGTACAAGAAACAAAAGGGTCTGGCTATGAAGCGGCAAAATAGAAAAGTGGGCCCAAAACACAATAAATAACACAACTTGCCATGCTGTGATGAGACCATGCACTAAAAAAAAAATGTAAAAGAAAAATTGCATTTAGCATAGTTATTTTTTCTTTATAGAAAAGCATGTAGCATAGCTATTTTTCCAAATGTATGTGACAGTGAAACAGACCCTCTTTAGCAGCTATTATGAAATCTTACCTTCAATTTTTGTTAATAATAATGTCATACAAGCAGAACAAACAAAAAATCAACAGTAAAAAGAAAATCAAATTTTATGTAAGGAGCTAAAGAAAAAATCAGTTATAGATACCACTATCCACTAAATCAGCAGTGGCAATGTAAACTTACCTAAACGTTTTATCAGAATAGTTTATACAGAAGCGGTATGAACAATCACAAGTGTCGTATGTAACGAGCAATGAGTATCAATAGTGTAGCACTTGGCAGCAGCCAGCAATAGCGGATGACAGGCAAGTAGTCATATGGTGATAGTGTTCCGTGTCTGAATGCATCTCACGCAGGCAGCCTCGCTGCTTATATAGCTCTTAAGAGCATCTCCACTTTTTAATGGCATCAAACACTTAAGGAGCTACCGGCAGTAGCGTTGCAATATTCAATATGATTTTGCTACACGATGATAAATCTTAATAAACTGTAGTGTCATTCATTTAGTATCCATCCATCCATTCATCCATCCAAAGTCCTTTCGGCGTACAGACGCAAATGGCCCACGCTGTTTCGAGGAAAAACGACAATGTTTCGCAAACCAGGAAGCAGCAGGCTACCTGACTGGTGTCCTTGGTAAGCGATTGGGAAACTCCCCAATTTTTTAAATATCGGAAATCAATATTTGGTGTGATGCAGATGGTTTTTATGACATTGCAGTCCTGGAATGAATGGTTTGTGTAGGCGTTTAAAGCGGGAATTTCAAGGACAAGAGATTTCAAGAAGGAACTAATTAATTCTGATTACAGCACGGTTTCTCTTTAAGTCTTTAATGATGTCATATTTTTGGCTGTTTTGTAAGAGTCGGACCTCGCCCAAAATTATTGTCAAAAACAAACAAATTGCTTCAACTTCCATTGACCATCAAATACAGGGTGTCCCAGAATGATTTATACAAGGGAAAGGTCCATTTATTTAGCTATAAATACCATTGTTATTTATGGTCAAAGTGCTTATCATTCTAACATCTACATCCTTTTAGCTAGCATTTATAGGAATTTTTAAGTTTCAAAAATCGGCCATTCCTGACAAAATATATGGACTGTGTTTGAAAAATGGTAGATTTCATCAAAGTTTCACCAAAATTAAGTCTTTTGAAACTCATAAAATCATTGACCATGTTCGTATCAAACATCAATTTAAATGATATGCAGACAATTTGCTTTATTTTCTTATTTATTTCCACAATACAAATAATAGATATCAACAGTTTGTACTGTTTTAGGCCAAACAAAGAAGAAAGTCTGTCTCAGAAGCCCGTCCCACCGCATCAGTATGTAAAATGAGCTACGGCGCGTAGGTCTATGCGCTGAGGCCCAGAAAAGCTCTTTTTTTTCTTCTTATTTTTGTTGTTGTTGTTTTTTTTTAAAATTTAGAGAAAAAGTTTTAAAAAGTTTTCGGAAGCTCGGATTAGCAACAACAAAAATCAATAAAAAAAATTGCATACCTCCTGGTCTATTTTCTAAAAATAAAAAAATAAATAAAAAAATCACACAGAACTTGGCTTATTTGCAAAATGTTTCTGAGACAGACAATCTTCTTTGTTTGGCCTTATGAAGCAATATTTGAATGGTGTTAGGCAATAATTGTTAATCTTGAGTGATTTATACCATACTTTCCTATTAAAGTAGCAATTTTGAAGTATATTGTGAGTTTTATCAATTGAAATACGCTCAAGTGAAAGAGTGAAAGGTATCCATCTATTTTCAATAATGTCATGCCATATTGGAACAAATAAAGATATTAGATATGAACTGCAAAGTTGTTTTAACCCCCTGGGCACTACCGGCCTATTTTACAGTGGTTCTGATTGGTGTATTGCATGATATACTCATTTGAATAGCCAATTAAAATGCAGCTTGTAAAATATTTCACTCCAGTCTTTATCAGGGATGCAATTATTCTAACACTCTCTCTGATTGGCACAATAAATGATGTATCTTTCTTTCTGACCAATCGGCCGGTAGTTCTCAAAGGGTTAAAATATTAATATTTTTTTCAAAGACAATATAAATCTTTCTAAGATACCCTGTTATAGCTGGGCAAGGTTTTCATCAGCAAGATGACAAAAGAGTTGTGAGTTTGGACAAATTTAATTTAGAAAATATTAGGGGGGAGTGTGCTTTGAAATGTGATAATTATACATTACTTTTTAATAATTTGTAACTGTGCAAAATAGATATCCTTACTACATGTAGTCAAACTTAGTCAAACCTTGGTCCTCAATTTTGTGGGCAGAGGGGAGGGCTGGCTGGAAGCGGATGCAAAAAAGGAGATACAAAAAAAAGGGGACAGGTCCGTGATCAGGAGGTTTGATTTTATACCGGATATTAGTATTTTTGTTAGTGATTAAACAAAATCAAAACAAAATCAACTCGCAGCTTAAAATTTGAAATCTGAATGACAAAAATGCAATATATATCATACTGTAAACATGGACATTTTTTAGCTACATTCATTTTTGCGCTTTTCGGGCTCCAAGCAGCTACCGCGAAAAATTAAAAAAACACGCAAACATATTTATTTTGTGTATAAGTCTATGTATTGAACTTTCAAATCACAAATTTAAAAACAAGCAAAATGGCTGAAAGTTGGTAAAGCGCAAAATGTAATCGTGCGAAAATAACCACTTTTACAGTAGGTTGTTACTCATGGATTATGGATTTGGGGACGAATTTTGACATGCCTCACTTCAACACCATACATGTATCATCATAACCCTAACGCCTGTTTAGGGTTTTTGACCGGGATCACAATTTTCGAGTCAAAAACACCAACTAAATCTCCGTGAACTTGCCGGGATTCGATCCGGGGACCCTCCGTTCTCAACATGGGGCTTGAGCAAGTCCCACCCACTAAGCCAAGGCCCTCAGCTACTTGTTCGCGCAGTATACTGCGCTCATATGGTTGGCCGAGTCCGCCATAACGTATATCTATACACGTATTGATATACGTACTCGATTTTCGAACACGCGTATTCGAATTTCAAACCACGTGGTTGATATTGACCAATTCCAATCGAGTTTCGAGTACGTTTGATAGAGAAGAGAATTCGCGGGGAAAATACACGCATTCGAAAAGTATCCTCGTATATGAACATGAAATATCACAACTACAATTATCGTTTTAATGGAACTAAAGCATTATAACATGTGAAGTTTTCTTTCCTGAATTTATGTGGATATATTTAGGTCCCTATTATGCAAACTTTATTTATGTTTTTGTGCTATAGCGCTGCATGACCGCCGCGTGTGATACATTCACTATACTGGCATTGTCGTACACAACACTGTACAGCCTCGGTATACCATGGCAGGTAATAGAAACCTGCCGCATGGGTATACATACAATGACCTGGCCTTGGTAAATAAATGCCTTTGCCCTGTAGTAAATTTCAATGCACATTGCACAATGTGTATGTTTGGGTTGTACTGTACAAACACAGAATTGATTGATGTTAATAATTAGAGGAGAAAATACTGTGACTATTTCTTAATCTGTTTGAAGAAGAGGGGATGGTATGATATGACCTCTTTTGAATTGCCTATCTCAATGAGCATAGATAGGGTCTTCAATTGGGCACGAGGAGGGGTGGGGGGGGGGGGGCGGGCAGGTCTGTGATCAGGTCTGTGATCTGGGGCATAGCCGGCTATTTTGTTGGTATATAAAATAAATCGAGTTCGTCATTTCATCTGGGGTGGGCATCGGGGGGATGCAACCTACCTACCTCTAAAGTTACGCCCCTGGTCACAGGTTTAACACTTACAATTGTCATGGGGAAAAGGTTCCTGACTGGGGAAAAGTGCACCCCATCCCACCCCACCCCCATTCCAAAGATTCCTGACTGGGGAATTGCACCCCACCCCCACCCTACACTTAAACCTAAATATTCCAGTGACCCGGCCTAGTGGCGTACCCATCTTTTGGAAACTGGGGGGGGGGGGGGGGGGGGGCACGACCATAGTTGTATGTTGTACCGACGAAAGGCATGATTTACCGACAATCTTTTTTTTTTACAGACTCCAAAAAAATCGTAAAACATCCATACAAAACTGGACCCCCCTGTGTACGTCACTGCTTGCCCCACAACTCGCCTCACAACTCTCCACACACCTCACTGAACAACTCTCTACACGTCAACTCTCCCATCCCATACAACTCGCCATATAGCCATCCACTACTAAACAATGTTTAATATGTTGATATTTGGTCTAACTATATAACCTAAATTTCCCTGAACGAGGCTGTTTACTATTACAGGACTGTATACGCGAAATGTCTGTACCACGTAATTGGAAAATATTATCCCACGGCATCGATTCTCTATCCCACGTGCTCGAAACTCGATTGGAATTGGTCAATATCAACCACGTGGTTTGAAATTCGAATACGCGTGTTCGAAAATCGAGTACGTATATCAATACGCGTATAGATATACGTTATGGCGGACTCGGCCAACCATACGCTCACTGTATAGGCTCGGTTGACTACATATACGTCATTCAAAACCAGCGGCGCACGCTCTTGGAGAGGGATTTAGGATTAGAATTTGTTAGCACTCAGGGGGGTTAGGGTTAACACTTTCCACGCGGCCATTAGTTTCAACATTTTATAAAACAGATTTTCAGAAACCTTTTCCAATTTTCAAATTCCATCTCAAGGATTACTGAACCAATACTAGGTATGTTTGTACTTCATTTTAAAGGCATCACTCATTGTAATTCCAATTATGGTTGTGAAATTTGATTATTTTGACATTTTTGAAACATTTTGTGAAATTTTGGAATGTCGTCTGCAGATAGATGCCTGCCATGTGGAAAGTGTTAGCAATTTAGCATTTAATTTGTATGATATTGACAAGATCTAAGGGAAAGCAAACTGTCACATATTATTTACAAAGTTTTCAAATTTTTGGAACCAATTCTCGGGACACATGTAGATCAAGTATTTACCATTAACCCTAACCTTCATGGACCTTACAAAACCCCTACAGAGTTACAATCTTGTACCACGCAGCGGCCCCTGTCAATCTCGAGCCACGCTCAGCGCGTGGTTCAACTTGGGAAAAAACTTTTTGGAACCTAGCACCCGTGTAGCTCAGTCGTAAGAGAGCATCAGACTTGCACGCCAAGGCCCAGGTTCGATTCGCGGCACGTGCGGAGACTGATTTTCCCCTCAAATTTGACCAGTTTTTTCTTCCCTGATAGTTTAATTCACAAAAACACGCCCGCGGAGTTAGGGTTAATAAGCACCTTTTTTCATGTGCTGTTAAGAGATGTGTGATCGTTATTGGATGAAACACATTTTGTTAACTTTTAACGCTTTCCACGCGGCTATTATTTTTACCATACACAAAACAGATTTTTCAGAAACCTTTCATAATTTTCAAAGTCTATCTCAAAGATTACTGACCAAACACTAGTCATGTTTGTACTTATTTCAATGCATTTCTCACGGTGATTCCAAATATGGTAATGAAATACAGTAATTTTGACATTTTTGAAACATTTTGTGAAATTTTGGAATGTCGTCTGCAGCTGCCTGCCACGTGAAAGTGTTATCATAGAAATTAGAAATGTTTTGCCAACTTTCAACATCAAATGTCTATGGTCTGTAGTAACGTGAAGAAAAAAGTGATGAAAGTTATAGAGTTTCTGCCGACAATGTGTCTGATTCTTGTTTACCATTTGAGATAGGATCAAGCAACATTATTCCTATAGGTCGCAAATATTGATTTTGAGATGTGACCAAACAACGGATAGAATTTCTTTTCTTTTTTTACTATTGTCCGTTCTTAAATGCGGTTTTCTGCCAAATACAGTGTGAGTCAAAAAGAAGGTGTACGAGAATGAATATCTGTTTACAAAAAGACCAAACAGATATGAATAACTAATGAAGCACCAGGGTACTTAAAGCTACGACGGGTGGCGCCGGGCGGGCCCGCCCGGCACTGGGCTAGCCTGGAATTAGGCTGGCCGCCCGGCAAAAAAATAAAATAAATTATGATTTGTGGATAAAATCATTAAACTGCCTCATAAAACAAGAAATTATGTGGCAGGAACCCTCAAAGTGCATTAAAAAACCCTAAAAAGACATTAAGGGCAGTGTCAACCCGGCACTTGTTTCAAAAATTGAATTTTATATTTCTCTATTATTTTATACTTTTATATGTATTCTATCACTACCATCATGAGATACTAATAGGAAGCGATTATTTCCCGTTCTTTTGGGTGATTTTAAATTGTTGTTTTGGTAAGTTTGAGCCAGGAAAAGGTGCATGGTTATTTGGCGGGAATTTAAGCGGAGTTCCGCACTTTTCAAATGCTGCGACAGCTGTTCGATCATTGCGTCGCGCGCTGAAACTTCTCGTGCGTAATACTAGACGCGCCGCTTAATATTCGCGACGTAGACGCGAAAAACAAAAGAGCGCAAAACAATGTCTAAAAATGTAAACAAAGGCCAATCTTACGATCATTTAAATTTCAGTTTTCTTCCAATTTCTTCACATTGTGACAATATAAATTGAATCTGATAGTTTATTTTGATTGTTCATAATAGTATACTCGCTTTTTAGGTCACACGCCCCGTGTGTTCCGTGAACATTTAGCTTTAAATTGTGGAAAATGTCAATATTTTTACTAAATCTATGTTTTCTAGAAGTTCAAATGTGAAGGAATTTTATGAATTTTCAGACAACATAACTAAAAAAATATCAAACTATCAGGTAAGCTTTTACTACCATTGTGTAGAGGATTTTCAGCGCTAGGAGGCAATTTATTATTTTTTTCGATTAAACTTGAGATATGCATCCATTTCTAGCGAAATGTATGCAAAAAATTACGACTTTTACACTTTTACAATGTTTTTAGCAATATTTCCAAAACTAAGCCTTATTTTGGAAAAAGAAAAAATTGCTTCCTAGACAAAATTGTCTTGTTTACAAAAATGTATATTAGAACAAATTGCCATTTTTGTCTCGCCTGATGTAATCAGAAAGAGACTATGTTATCACTATTTCTGTCCGGCGTCCGCCGTCCGCCGTATGCCGTCCGCCGTATGCCGTCCGCCGTGTGCTAAGAAATACCTTTGTGACGCGATATCTGGAGATCCGTAAGGCCTATCGTGTTGGGACTTGGTGGAGGGAAGGGGGGTGGTGCGTTCTGTTGCTGATTGATTTTTCAAGGTCATCGGGGGTCATACAAGGTCATCGGGGTCAAATATGCTTAAAACTTTTGAGACGCGTTGTGACGCGATATCTAGAGATCCGTAAGGCCTATCTTGATGGGACTTGATGTCAGGGAAGGGGGTGGGGTGTTCTTTTGCTGATTAGATTTTCAAGGTCATTGGAGGTCATTCAAGGTCATCGGGGTCAAATATGGGGTCAAATAAGATCCGTAAGGCCGATCTTGATGGGATTTGGTGGAGGGAAGGGGGTGGTGTGTTCTTTTTGCTGATTAAATTTTCAAGGTCATCGGAGGTCATTCAAGGTCATCGGGGGTCAAATATGGGGTCAAATAGATCAGTAAGGCCTATCTTGATGGGATTTGGTGGAGGGAAGGGGGGTGGTGTGTTCTTTTTGCTGATTAAATTTTCAAGGTCACCAGAGGTCATCGAGGTCAAATATGGGGTCAAATAGATCAGTAAGGCCCATATTGATGAGATTTGGTGGAGGGAAGGGGAGTGGTGTGTTCTTTTTGCTGAATAAATTTTCAAGGTCATCAGAGGTCATTCAAAGTCATCGGGGGTCAAATAAGATCCATAAGGCCTATCGTGATTGGATTTGGTGGAGGGAAGGGGGATGGTGTGTTCTTTTTGTTCTTAATTTTTCGGGGTCATCAGGGGTCAAATATGGGGTCAAATAGATCAGTAAGGCCTATCTTGATGGGATTTGGTGGAGGGAAGGGGGGGGGGGTGTTCCTTTTGTTGATTAATTTTTCGGGGTCATCGGGGGTCAAATATGGGGTCAAATAAATCAGTAAGGCCTATCTTGATGGGATTTGGTGGACGGAAGAGGGATGGTGTGTTCTTTTTGTTGATTAATTTTTCGGGGTCATTGGGGGTCAAATATGGGGTCAAATAGATCAGTAAGGCCTATCTTGATGGGATTTGGTGGAGGGAAGGGGGGGGGTGTTCTTTTTGTTGATTAATTTTTCGGGTTCATCGGGGGTCAAATATGGGGTCAAATAAATCAGTAAGGCCTATCTTGATGGGATTTGGTGGACGGAAGAGGGATGGTGTGTTCTTTTTGTTGATTAATTTTTCGGGGTGATTGGGGGTCAAATATGGGGTCAAATAGATCAGTAAGGCCTATCTTGATGGGATTTGGTGGAGGGAAGGGGGGTGGTGTGTTCTTTTTGTTGATTAATTTTTCGAGGTCATCAGAGGTCATCTGGGGTCAAATAAGATCCGTAAGGCCTATCTTGATGTGATTTGGTGGAGGGAAGGGGGTTGGTGTGTTCTTTTTGCTGATTAAATTTTCAAGGTCATCAGAGGTCATCTGGGGTCAAATAAGATCTGTAAGGCCTATCTTGATGTGATTTGGTGTAGGGAAGGGGGTTGGTGTGTTCTTTTTGTTGATTAAATTTTTCAAGGTATTACATCCCTTGCATCAACTACAATGCATACCTCTGTGACAGTGCTACATTGTATCATATGTTTCATCATCATTTCTTTCAAGTCACTTTTGATGAACAGGCGAGACGCGCCGTTCGAGAACCGCCTTGTTTATTTTATAGTTATGCTGTCTGAAACATTTGGGGTAAAAAAACCCCCGCTTTTTGGTTCATTTCTCAAAATTTAGTTTATTTGGTATCACATTGATATCACCATCGGATTCCTTATCAAATTTCCTTTCTATAAATGTATACTTTTATGTACTTTTATTCAATATTCTCAAGGCCTCTGGATCCCATGCCATGATCCACTGCACTTCTCTGCTACACTTTCTCCGTTCGCCGTCAGTAAATTTACCCGGTTCTAAAATGGTCCTGGCTAGAACCCTGTGAAGCACATATTCAAAGATCATATTCTTCCGCTCATATGAAAAAACAGAATCACTGGAATTTATCTTTCCTATCAAGAGTTACTGTTTTAATTAAAAGAACCCATATTTGGAGCTGTCCACGAAATACTAAATCCTTGGAAATTATCAATCTAAGTGAGCAATCAGAAGTCAAGGCATGAAAAAAACGTTTATTTTGTTCACCCCCGCCCGCCAGTAAAGTGAAAATTTCAAGAAAACAAATCTTAGGCTCATTTTGAAGGGGAAGTCCTATTTATTTAGGATATCATTTCTGATTTAATGAAAAAAACACGATTTTTGTTACTATTTTTGAGTCGATAAAAAAGATGCATTTTCAATGCGATCGTAAACATCGTAATTTTGATGATTTTTAGACGTCGTAGCAAAAACTTCATGCACAAGAAATGTTCCTAACGTATTAAACTTGATCAAAAATGTTTATTTGTAATACATTTTTGGACAGGGGTCAGGGCCACAACTTTTAGTCACCTACAGTAAAAATATACGCCATTTTCCAACACACATTTTTTTCTAACAAAAGGTATTCAGCAGGATTCGAACCGAGGAGGGGAGAATCCATTAGATTACTAGTCTATAGTCGTAACCGCTCTGCCATAACTACTCAAGGACGTGTCTATGTGCTCTCGACGAAATTTTAGCCAAATTGAACCCAGTTTTTAAATTGTATTTTAAATGTGAAAAACGGTGTCGCTGCAAGCTAGGTTTGGATTCAATGTAAAGAGCAATACATTGATGATCGTAAAAGGTTATTAATTTTAAGCTTTTAATGAGCAGAAACTTCCCTGCAAACATGACTTTAGCATATAGAAATATTGGATTAATATTTTATTTCTCCCCTTACAGAAAACCCCTAGTCACATGGCGTTGAACCCATTTTAAAATGCCTTAATGTTGTCATTGTATAAGTCTGACATTTTGGCATATTGAATTGCACGAGATTGACATTCTCTTTTCAAGGGAAAACAAAATTGCGTCGTATACAATAGACTTATTCAACGTTGGCATCTGACTGTGAGCAGCAAAGAGTTATTCCGGGGGGGGCACTGACATTTGAAAAGGGTATAGGTATGTGCCACGCTGAAGACCCCCTTTTTCACCCTCTGCTGCTAGTTCTTATGACCCCCTTTTGAGCCTGCATCAGTTCTTAAGACCCCAATTTTATTGAAAATTCAAAAATAGTGAAAATTTGCGTTCCAAAGCCCCAATTTTGTGTTCCAAAGCCCCAATTTTTCGAAAATTTTGCGTTCTTAAACCAAAATAAACTAAAAATTGAACTATAGGCCAGTTCTCAAGACCTATTTTTTGGAAAAAAATCAGTTCCTAAGACCCTATTTTTCGTCATAAAATCCACTCAGTTCAGTTCTGTAGCCTCCCCTTTTTGAGACCCTGGGCGGCACACCCCTACCCCAAAAAAAGTTGAGTGCCCCCCCCCCCCGGGAGTTATTCACAAAGGGTCATTAATATTCAAATGAGATTTAAACTCAGAATTTCCAAATGCACAGTAGATAAAACCATAACTCTTTGTATGTACATATATAATATATATCACTGACTATTGATTTAATCCATACTTTAATTCGTCTCTGTGTTTGAATGTCCCAGGTATGAATATCTTAAAAGTCTTAAATTTAAAAGAATCTGTACTATTTGCTCCTCACTGACGGATCATTTCAAAGGATTTAGCATTCCCCCGGACAGTTACCAAAATTGGTTCTTTTACAGTAAACACTATAATTTCGCGGATACATATTTTTCGCTAATTTAAAAATTACCTCTCTTTTAGTGGGCATTTATTTTTGCGAATCTGGAAATTTTTCACTGTTACTTTCACTGCAAAATTGTCAGTTTTGTAGGTATTAATTTTACGAATCAGCATCCCTCACGAAATTTGCGAAATTAGATCCCTCGCCAAATTAAGTGGTTTTAAAGTAATGAAACAGGCATAACTCCTGAAAGCAAGGGGGCAGGTAATTCAAGTGATTCCTTTTTGTCTCGCCTGATGTAATCAGAAAGAGACTATGTTATCACTCTTTCTGTCCGGCGTCCGCCGTCCGCCGTCCGCCGTCCGCCGTATGCCGTATGCCGTCCGCCGTATGCCGTGTGCTAAGAAATACCTTTGTGACGCGATATCTGGAGATCCGTAAGGCCTATCGTGATGGGACTTGGTGGAGGGAAGGGGGGTGGTGCGTTCTGTTGCTGATTGATTTTTCAAGGTCATCGGGGGTCATACAAGGTCATCGGGGTCAAATATGCATAACACTTTTGAGACGCGTTGTGACGCGATATCTAGAGATCCGTAAGGCCTATCTTGATGGGATTTGATGTCAGGGAAGGGGGTGGGGTGTTCTTTTGCTGATTAGATTTTCAAGGTCATTGGAGGTCATTCAAGGTCATCGGGGTCAAATATGCGGTCAAATAAGATCCGTAAGGCCGATTTTGATGGGATTTGGTGGAGGGAAGGGGGTGGTGTGTTCTTTTTGCTGATTAAATTTTCAAGGTCATCGGAGGTCATTCAAGGTCATCGGGGGTCAAATATGGGGTCAAATAGATCAGTAAGGCCTATCTTGATGGGATTTGGTGGAGGGAAGAGGGATGGTGTGTTCTTTTTGTTGATTAAATTTTCAAGGTCACCAGAGGTCATCAGGGTCAAATATGGGGTCAAATAGATCAGTAAGGCCTATATTGATGAGATTTGGTGGAGGGAAGGGGAGGGGTGTGTTCTTTGTGCTGAATAAATGTTCAAGGTCATCAGAGGTCATTCAAGGTCATCGGGGGTCAAATAAGATCCATAAGGCCTATCTTGATTGGATTTGGTGGAGGGAAGGGGGATGGTGTGTTCTTTTTGTTCTTAATTTTTCGGGGTCATCGGGGGTCAAATATGGGGTCAAATAGATCAGTAAGGCCTATCTTGATGGGATTTGGTGGAAGGAAGAGGGATGGTGTGTTCTTTTTGTTGATTAATTTTTCGGGGTCATTGGGGGTCAAATATGGGGTCAAATAGATCAGTAAGGCCTATCTTGATGGGATTTGGTGGAGGAAAGGGGGGTGGTGTGTTCTTTTTGTTGATTAATTTTTCGGGGTCATTGGGGGTCAAATATGGGGTCAAATAGATCAGTAAGGCCTATCTTGATGGGATTTGGTGGAGGGAAGGGGGGTGGTGTGTTCTTTTTGTTGATTAATTTTTCGGGGTCATCAGGGGTCAAATATGGGGTCAAATAGATCAGTAAGGCCTATCTTGATGGGATTTGGTGGACGGAAGAGGGATGGTGTGTTCTTTTTGTTGATTAATTTTTCGGGGTCATCGGGGTCAAATATGGGGTCAATTAGATCAGTAAGGCCTATCTTGATGGGATTTGGTGGACGGAAGAGGGATGGGGTGTTCTTTTTGTTGATTATTTTTTCGGGGTCATCGGGGGTCAAATATGGGGTCAAATAGATCAGTAAGGCCTATCTTGATGGGATTTGGTGGACGGAAGAGGGATGGTGTGTTCTTTTTGTTGATTAATTTTTCGGGGTCATCGGGGTCAAATATGGGGTCAAATAGATCAGTAAGGCCTATCTTGATGGGATTTGGTGGACGGAAGAGGGATGGGGTGTTCTTTTTGTTGATTATTTTTTCGGGGTCATCGGGGGTCAAATAGATCAGTAAGGCCTATCTTGATGGGATTTGGTGGACGGAAGAGGGGTGGTGTGTTCTTTTTGTTGATTAATTTTTCGGGGTCATCGGGGGTCAAATATGGGGTCAAATAGATCAGTAAGGCCTATCTTGATGGGATTTGGTGGAGGGAAGGGGGGTGGTGTGTTCTTTTTGTTGATTAATTTTTCGGGGTCATCGGGGGTCAAATATGGGGTCAAATAGATCAGTAAGGCCTATCTTGATGGGATTTGGTGGACGGAAGTGGGATGGTGTGTTCTTTTTGTTGATTAATTTTTCGGGGTCATTGGGGGTCAAATATGGGGTCAAATAGATCAGTAAGGCCTACCTTGATGGGATTTGGTGGACGGAAGAGGGATGGTGTGTTCTTTTTGTTGATTAATTTTTCGGGGTCATCGGGGGTCAAATATGGGGTCAAATAGATCAGTAAGGCCTATCTTGATGGGATTTGGTGGACGGAAGAGGGATTGTGTGTTCTTTTTGTTGATTAATTTTTCGGGGTCATCGGGGTCAAATATGGGGTCAAATAGATCAGTAAGGCCTATCTTGATAGGATTTGGTGGAGGGAAGGGGGGTGGTGTGTTCATTTTGTTGATTAATTTTTCGGGGGTCAAATATGGGGTCAAATAGATCAGTAAGGCCTATCTTGATGGGATTTGGTGGACGGAAGAGGGATGGTGTGTTCTTTTTGTTGATTAATTTTTCGGGGTCATCGGGGGTCAAATAGATCAGTAAGGCCTATCTTGATGGGATTTGGTGGAGGGAAGGGGGGTGGTGTGTTCTTTTGGTTGATTACTTTTTCGGGGTCATCAGGGGTCAAATATGGGGTCAAATAGATCAGTAAGGCCTATCTTGATGGGATTTGGTGGAGGGAAGGGGGGTGGTGTGTTCTTTTTGTTGATTAATTTTTCGGGGTCATCGGGGGTCAAATATGGGGTCAAATAGATCAGTAAAGGCCTATCTTGATTGGATTTGGTGGAGGGAAGGGGGTGGTGTATTCTTTTTGCTGATTAAATTTTCAAGGTCATCGGAGGTCATTCAAGGTCATCTGGGGTCAAATAAGATCCGTAAGGCCTATCTTGATGGGATTTGGTGGACGGAAGAGGGATGGTGTGTTCTTTTTGTTGATTAATTTGGTTAGGTCATCAGAGGTCATCTGGGGTCAAATAAGATCCGTAAGGCCTATCTTGATGTGATTTGGTGGAGGGAGGGGGTTGGTGTGTTCTTTTTGCTGATTAAATTTTCACGGTCATCAGAGGTCATCTGGGGTCAAATAAGATCTGTAAGGCCTATCTTGATGTGATTTGGTGTAGGGAAGGGGGTTGGTGTGTTCTTTTTGTTGATTAAATTTTTCAAGGCATTACATCCCTTGCATTAACTACAATGCATACCTCTGTGACAGTGCTACATTGTATCATATGTTTCATCATCATTTCTTTCAAGTCACTTTTGATGAACAGGCGAGACGCGCCGTTCGAGAACCGCCTTGTTTAAGATAAGGCTATATTAAAAAAATCTTTTGTCTCAAAGCTCTTCAGTTTTTCAAAACCTGATGCAGAATGCGGTTTTTTTTTAAATAATTAAAAAATATAAAATATTGAAATCCTTGTAAAAGTGACCTTTTGTATTTAAAATGATGTGATCAATGAAAATCTGAAAAATCGGTGAAACTTCGAAAAAAGAAGAAAAAAATATATTAAAAAACAAACAAAATTCTCACATTATACCTCTATTAATTAACTCGCGCGGGAGCTTTGAGACAATTTTTTTTTAGTATAGCATAAGTGGAAGAACATTATATTATAATTTGAATACATGCTTCATTGTTGAAATATCGTGGGTTTACACATGAATCCATACTATTTGCTCCTCACTTAGACGGATAATTTTAAGGATGAGGCATTTTGTGGACAGCTCCCAAATGGGTTCTCTAATTAAGACATGTATAACTCTTGAAATCAACAATCAATATCAGTAATACTTTTTTTCATATGAGCGGAAGAATATGATCTTTGAATACGTGCTTAATTGGATTGTCAAATGTGTTTTGGGGGAATTAAAAAAAAATCTAGTACAATTTCTTTTTGACTCGCACTGTATTGCATTGCAAATGGCCAATACAATCATAGAAAACTACAACATTTGAGCTTACAAGCCCTCGAGATATCTGGGTTAAACAGAGTCGGTGATGATAGAAATCAAAACGTGCTGTATTGATATTTGAACGCAATGTGATAATCATCTCCTTTGAAATGTCATATTGATCTGATATATGTGTGCTACACCCACATATATATGACAAGCATGTTTTTACACCCTAACCACCAATTAGGCATGGTTTTGGGAATAAAACTACCAGGGGTGACAAACGGGTCAAATCAGGCGGGGGGGGGGGGGGGGGGGGGGGGGGGGGGCGATCCGGGCGGGTCGGCACCACAACTTATGATGTAACCTCAATTGTATCAAAATACGCATTTAAACTAATGTGGTGAAACCGCAAGTCTCACCGCAGGTTCCACATTAACTATTTGCACCATTTACACATCGCAAGGCAATGATTGGTTTCCGCCGAAGCGTACGACCATAACAAATGACAGAAGTACCAAATGAAAGGAAATGCAGTCCAAAGTTTTCCCGCATGAAAATTTGCTTAAAAATAATTATTTTGAGATTTTGCAATGTAAAACGTGGCCAAAAAATCATAACACGGGCAGGTGAAGTAAAACTATGAATCAAGTTTCATCGGCGTGAGTACCCTCCACCCCCTGCACCGTTATTCAAACATGGTCATTGGACTATTCCATTTGAAATCCATACACCCCCTATGGATGACGTTACTTTGATCTTCCCCACAGGGAGTGTGAATTTCAAAAGGGGTTACCTGCATGGGTGACTCGATTTGAAATATACACTTCCTATGTGGTGTGGGACATTCAAGGGGCATTGAGAGATGTATCGATAGACTAAATGAGCAAATAATGTAAAGATAATCATCAACAAAATGTCATACAATTCCGACACCGCCTTCATGCCAAATAAGCAAATAACGGCACTTCCTGGTTGAGATTTGCCGCAAAAGGCTGCATGTTAAACGATAGCATAACTTCCGAATTCAGCACCTAGTTTCGATATCATCATATCAAAACTAAGAAAATCATGAAATTTTATATAATAAACGGCGAATGTTGGTAAACTGTTTCAGATGGTAGTTAGTATATGCCTAGTATTACTTTGATGCAAAAAAACCTGATTTCCAGGATAATTGAGGGCGCACTCCCATACGTATCTCTCAATGCCCCTTTAAGGTCGTGTCTTCTGTAGGTGGCTTATCGATTTCAACTGAAATATCCCATTAAAGATGAATTCTTTCTTATCTTAAAGCAAACAAAATAAGACAACTAATTTACTGGCCATGAGTGGGCGGGCTGTCATGCGTCATAATTATAAATGCCCTATTCTGGTTGTGATCCATTATAATGCATTATTCCATTCAATTAAAGGTAGATGACCCGATCACATTTTCGTAACACAGAATTATTTCAAACATACGGAGATTTTCATATCATATGAAAGCTCGTATTTTTCTCATCATCATACTGAAATTTGACGGCCTAAATCGGTATAATTACGGAGAAATCGATGAAATAACGTCAAATTACCGCGAATGGTGGTAACCACCGATATAGTTGTGTACTACTCAATGGTACAGTTCACAGCATCTTGTGCGTGTAAAATAAGAACCATTAGAGCTATGCAACTCAAACTTTGGAACACGACTTTTTTAAGGATGACCTTTCATGTAGAATAGAAAACTTCAAGTTGAAAATCGGAATGTGATCGGGTCATCTACCTTTAAGCAATGTTTCATTTCTTTTTTTAACCGAGTCGTTGATAATTTCCTAATTACGTCACCGGTATGAATTAATTGATGCAGTAATGAGATGAAATTGAGATTGCTGATTAACCACAGCCAGTAGGGAGGTCACGCTGCATGTCATATTTTGTTATACGCAAGAAAACAATGGAATCTTAGTGACTGCAATATTTGCTAGAAATAGCTTCGGAAAATGGTCTATTTGGGCATCTCAAATACTAAGAAACGTGTTAAAAATCATGTAGAATTTTAGAGGAGGGTCAATAACATCTGCAGAACGATAAAATGAATAGTTTTAAATACGTTTAGTGACGAAATTTATGTCGTACAATGTCGGGAAATTCACGTTTTGACAATCCGTGGTCTTCAAAATTACAGGAATCCTAACTCATTCTAAACCTCACCAAATAATGAAATGAACCCTCGTCTACAAAAAAGTCCATGTACGTATTGCTCTATCTGCTTGGAGATAGCGAAGACCACGCAAACATCATAGCTTCATACAACGGAATGATATCCGCCATAGAGGTTACATGGCGAAAATCGTACAGATTTGCACTGCAGACCTCTGTGTAGGGACTGTTGACAATAGCGTGACAATAGCAAGGTCGTTTGACTATTGTGTTTGTGCATGTTTGTGACGACTGACCCCGTTTAACAATCTTCATAGCTTTTATATAGGGCTTGGGTGACCTAACTATTGACTGACCAAAGAAAAGAAAACTCCATTCTATCGGTAATACCGAACCATTTTCTTTCTTTTTTGAGAATATTCTTGAGAATTTATTTACCAAAAAATGACCACATTTCTTAACATTTTAGAAAAAAACATTGAATTGTTTTAAAAGAAATTTGACTTTTTAAAGAAATATTTTGAGAACAAAATTCATATTTTGATTACAAATTGAATATGTGTGGAAATGTAAGAAAATTTACCTGAATTAGAGGTGCATCTCCGCAAAGAACCTTTGTCAACGTCTTTCTATTTTAGGGACCCAAATATAGGGATACCTTTACAATGCTTAAAGGGGGATGTTCTGATCAATCTATATTATATTTTTTCCCCATCAAAACATTTTGATATCAAAAGATATTTTATTTCTGTAAAATTGTTGGCACAAAGATATGTTCCATTTAGAAGTTATAGGCCAAAATGAAGTGAATTACAGCCAAAGGTGGCTAACCACCCAGCCAGTTTGTGTACTATACTCTAGGAAACCCTGTTCTACAGGCAAATGGACCTCACATGTTGGGTCGGTAGGTAGGCCTTTTAAAAAACAACGTTTTCCCCTTCAAAAATACCATTAAAAATAAAAACATATCTGTAAACATATTTTGACAAGCCAATAAAATTATATGGGTTGGTATTCATTTGCATGTGAAAATTTATTCCACCAATTTCAACACAAAAAAAAGGTTCGGTCAGGCTTACAGAACAGTGTGTGTTTTTCGTCACCTAAGGGGCAGGCTTCCCGTTAAGGTTTGAAAAATGCTTGTCCACGTGGACGCAAGTTTGCTGACGATCAAGGTGGCAAAAATTGCGTCCAAACGGTAATGTGTTCGTCCATGGGCTGATTGTTTGGGCGCCATCTATTGTCTAGATTGTGTCTGACGTCATCCAGGCGAAAATCACATTTCAGGGGGCATAAGTGTAAGAAAATGCACAGATTTGACTAAATAAACCCATTTCTAGTGAATCTCCACTAATTAAGAGTGATTTAACTGACAATTTGTTTTCTTCTAATAAGCTTATTATTATTTTGTCAAACTTTTATTTTTGGGTTTGGAAACTTGCGCGTCCAACTGGACGCATAATACACATGCCTGTAGAACAGGGTTTATTCCGTCGCCTTAAAGGTATATTACGTGATCTTTCGAGGGAACGCCCTCAACATCGAAAAAAAAATTGAAAGCAGATTTTCTTGCAGATTTACATTTCTGATCATAAATCGTACATACATTCCAAGTTACAGGGCGATACGATTCTTAATTACTTCAAAATCATGGTTTTAGAGTGAAAATAAACTGTCGGGATAACACGACAGTTTATATTTTCACTATAAATTCACTCTAAAACCACGATTTTGAGGTAATTAGGAATCGGATCGCTCTGTAACTTGGAATGTATGTACGATTTATGATCAGAAATGTAAATCTGCAAGAAAATCTACTTTCTAAAAAAAATCATGAATAGAGGGCGCTCTCTGGAAAAGATCACATAATATACCTTTAAGGCAAAAATGTTTAACTACCCAAACTCCCAAGGCTTGATTTTGAGAATAAAACTATCAGGGGAGAAAATCCCTGGATCCACTGAATCAGAGTCCCGTCGCTACCTTAAGGGAGCTGTGGACCTTCGGTATAGCCTCCGTAAAACTGCCGTAACTTCTTCATTATTCATTTAATCTATATAAAAGTATACATATTTTTGCAGGAAAGGGTTCAATGAATTCAACCATGATCTTAAAATTGACCATTTTGGAAAAAATTATAAAAAACACGTTTTTTGACCCATTTTAGGTTCTGCAAAGATAACTCAAACTATATTTTGTCAAATTTTGTCATACTAGTTTTATTATATCCTAATACAATTCCCTATGAATCGTTTTTGTTGTTTGAAAATCTGTATTATTTTTTGAATTATCGACCAAAAAGTGCCAAAAATGTGATTTTTTACCTCCAAAATCATGAAAATCATATTTTTGGCACTTTTTTGGCACTTTTTGGACAATAATTCAAAAAATAATAAAGATTTAAAAAAACCACCAAACAAACCCTTAAGTCAGCTGAGGAGTGTAGTGTTTTGTAGTGATGAGGAAGGTCACAAATCTATTACAATGCTTCAGGCAACAACAACAAAATTAGGAAGATTTTTTTTCATCTCTCAATACATTTGCCAACAATGATTTCGGCAACATTTTGGCAACCCGGATTCAAGATGGACGGTCACTAAAATTGCCGGCTGCCGAGCCCGGTTTTTTTCAAAGGACACTAGAACGGAATGAGGGGAAAATAACAACCAAAAACATTCCTAATACTTTGTACAGTTGTTGGACTTTCTGAAGAACAAAAAAACGGACGACTAAGGTAATAATACGAGACATTATAACTGTAAATTCATACTACGTATTCATACAACACAGTCAACATGCGGGACAACAACAGTGACACTGATAGCGACGTGTCTAACGCTGAACTCAAGGCAATCATGTTACGCATGGAAAACAGTGTAAACAAAAAACTCGCAGAACTGGAAACAAGAATTGATACAATAAGTGACGCAGTAGACAGCAATGAAGCCGACATTAAAGGTTTGGAATTATCTGTTAAACAGAGTGAGTCCAAAATAATGGATATAATAGAAACTGTCACCAGTAACATGGAGGAACTAAATGATAGTAAAAGTAGAAATACTAGTATTAATAATAAACTGGATGACATGAAGAAAGACTTTGACAAAAAACTCACTCTCAAAGAGATACACGACAGAAAATTGAACCTCCTATTCTACGGGGTGCCAATAAGACAGGGAAAAACACCTTTTCAAGATGCCAGAGATATCTTGGTAGATGACTTCGGTATGTTAAGAGACGACGCAGAAGCCATATTCATTGTAAACGCCCACCGTCTTCCAAGAAGAGTGCCGCCCGGTGGAACACCTAGGCAAGGGCCAGATCCACTGATTGTCCGATTTAATTTTATGGCGGACAGAGATTACGTCTTAGAGTTGCAAACAAAGAGGGGCTTTGTGAGAGATAGACAACCAGCAGTGGTTTACACAGATTTGCCCCCTGAAATGAAAAGAAAAAGGGGACAACTGGCCGCGGAGGCGAAGAAACTACGTCGCGAAGGACAAAGCACAAAAATAAGAGTAGTGGGAGTAGAGGTTCTGTTAGAATATAGACCAAAGGAGCAAAGATTCGGAGATTGGAAAAAATTCACAGGCTGAATTGAAAACTTTGAAATCAAACATAAATTAGAAAAAATTCACAGGCTGAATTGAAAACTTTGAAATGAAACATTTAACTATAACATGTCCTATATGCTAAGTGTATAGATGCTTCACCAAAAACAACCTATAAGTACCTGCCGTTAAGAATTCAGTATACTTTCTGCATAAAATGCATCAAATGTCATGCTCAAATCAATAAATTCGGCTGAAATAATTAAGTTTCTTGGAATGTTTTAATTTATAAAACACGATGCCTTCACGATAAGAATACTCGTTTTATAAGGCTCTTTATGTGTATTTATTTCCCTTCAAATATAATTTTTTAATATAGGCTTGGATTCGGCAGCAGGTCGAGTGAGATTGTATTTGTTGTTGTTGGTGGTTTTTTTTTTCGAATATTTTTTTACATTTTTTATTGAAATGTTCAATGACAATCTAATTTTACTACTAGCCATCGTCACAGATGTTCATCAATATCCTTTTTATATCTATTTGTACATGTACTTTTATGAGTACACTTTGAATTTAAATATAACCTCGTGTATTGATATGTACAAAAAGTACCACACAATGATTTATCACATATACCCATTCTCAAAATTGATTGATACTAGAAAGAATTATGCCATGTATACTCATGTCTTTATATTCCGATTGAATTGGACTATTATAATCTTGTCTCTAATTGACATACAAGGTACTATGATACAACCACCGTGATACAACAATTAGACGCGTTTGGTCATCTTTCAGAGTTCATCAAACCACGTATGAGTTACGTAATATATGGCATGATACCTTCCACTAATGCATTTTTATTGAATGGAATAAGTTGGTTTGAAGTGTACACACATAACTTTATAGCGTCTAATCATGTATACTCGGTTGTCGGATAAAAATAGATATGGCTAATGGTATGCAAAGTAACAATAACATTAAGAAAAAGGTGCATATTTCATTGGCCTCAATGAACTGTAGAGGGCTTGCCGCTACTGAAAAACGTAGAGATGTTCTGCATTTTTTACAAAAGAAAAATTACTCCATTTATTGTTTACAGGATTTACATTTTGAAAAAGATATGGAAAATATTATCAGAGACGAGTGGGGTTTAGATTGTTTCTTCAGTTCCTTTAAAAGTAATGCTCGTGGTGTCGCAATATTGTTTAATAATGATTTTGAGTACAAAATATTTAATACAAAATGTGATGAAAATGGAAATTTGCTTGCCTTAGACATTCAGATAAACGACAATAGGATATCACTGGTGAATATATATGGTCCAAATAGTGATACTCCAGATTTTTATGTTGATGTTCAAAATGTGATTAATGAGTTTAATAATCCGCTTACAATAGTATGTGGTGATTGGAATTTAGTGCTAGATGAGAGATTAGACTGCTATAATTATGTTAGGTTAAATAACCCTAAGGCAAGGGAAAGAGTTTTAAATTTGAAGAATGACTTGGATTTATTAGACCCATGGCGAATACAAAATCCAGAAAAAAAGAAATTTACATGGAGACAGTATGATTCAAATAAACAAGCCAGATTGGATTTTTTTCTTATGTCTTCTGAATTAAATTCTAATATTATAGCATGTAGTATTAAACCTGGATATCGTACTGATCACTCCTTGGTGGATATTCAACTAGATTTGAGTAAAATTGAAAGAGGAAATGGATATTGGAAACTGAATAACTCTGTGTTAAGTGATAAAAAGTATGTAGATCTTATAAATGAAATCATCTTAAAAGTTGTAGAACAATATGCATGTACACCATACAACATGTCTAATTTAAAAAACATTAATCCAAAAGATGTTCAATTTGTTATTAACGATCAGTTATTTTTTGAAATGCTTTTACTTGAAATTAGAGGTAAAACCATTTCTTATTCAGCTTACAAAAAGAAAGAATCTGTTCAAATTGAGTGCATTCTTGAGGATGAAATTAATATGCTGTTTAATAGAGTATCCCAAGGGGAGCACCTTTTGGATCCAGTGCTAAAAGCAAAACAAAATGACTTAATTGAAATTAGGAAAACAAAAATGGAGGGAGTTCTTGTAAGATCCAAGACAAGATGGATGGAAGAAGGGGAAAAACCATCTCGGTACTTCTTGAATATGGAAAAAAGACGGTTTGTTAACAAAACAATCAATAATATTGTAAAAGGGGAAGACGAGTCGGTACTTACAGATTCGAAGGAGATTTTATTAGAAACAAGACGTTTTTATCAGAACTTGTATTCTAGACGGGAAATAGATGAATCGGTAGATGTAGAATCAATATTTGATACAGAAAATATACAGACCCTCTCAGATGTTCAAAGAGACAAGATTGAAGGTCCTATAACACATGTTGAACTCAAAAACGCGTTGAAAAAGAGCAAAAATGGGAAATCTCCCGGTTCAGATGGTTTCAGTTACGAATTTTATAAAGTCTTCTTTAAAGACATATCTTGTTTCCTGTTACGTTCACTGAATTATGCCTATAAACATGGCACTTTATCAGTTACACAAAAATACGGTATCATTACCCTGTTACCTAAAGGAGAAAAACCTAGGCAATTTTTAAAGAATTGGCGGCCTATTTCTTTGTTAAATGTTTCGTATAAACTTGCATCTGCCTGTATCGCAGAGAGAATTAAATCTTACCTCTTGAACATAATCCATGAAAATCAGAAGGGGTTTGTAGCTGGCCGATATATAGGGGAAAACATTCGTTTGATGTACGATTTGCTTTTTTTGACTGAAGAAACAAATATACCTGGATTGTTTTTATCAATAGATTTTGAGAAAGCTTTTGATTCTGTGTCACATTTATTTCTGAGAAAGGTTCTTCATAACTTTAATTTCGGCCCATCTATCCAAAAATGGGTTAAGGTGTTTTATAACCAGGCTTCAGCTTCAGTTCTAGTTAATGGGTTTTTGTCAGAGTCGTTCTTGGTTGGCAGAGGTTGTCGACAAGGCGATGGTTTGAGTCCGTATTTATTTCTTCTTTGCGCCGAAGTCCTTGGGTTAATGATTCGTAGCAATGAAAATATTAAAGGAATTTTAATTGATGACATAGAATTTAAGCTGTCTCAATATGCAGATGACACAGTAATTTTCCTAGATGGTTCAGAAAATTCAATGAATGCTGCATTTCGTACATTGGATGTTTTTGCAAACATATCTGGTCTTAAGGTTAATATTGAAAAAACACAAGCAGTGTGGATTGGTTCAAAAAGAGGTAGTAACGATGTTCTTTGTAAAAATATTAATGTAAAATGGGTTAATGAAGATGATACCTTCAAAACACTAGGTATTGCTTTTTCAACTAATATAGAGAGTATGATAAAGGCAAATTATGATGATGTTTTGGAATCAATACGGAAGTTAATACATAACTGGTCAAGAAGGAATCTTACCGTGTTAGGTAGAGTTACAGTAGTTAAGTCTCTCTTATTATCAAAACTTACTTTTTTAATCTTGACACTTCCGAATCCCTCAGAGGTATTTATAAAGGATCTTAACAGGTTGCTCCACAATTTTATATGGAAAGGGATGGATAGGGTCTCAAGAAATCAAATGATTCAAGATTACAGTAATGGGGGAGTAAGAATGGTAGACATCCAGGCTTACATACATGCTTTGAAATCAACTTGGATCAGAAGAATTTTGAAAGCAGGGGATCTTCAATGGGTGAAAATGTTTTACAAAGTAACACAAATTAATCATATTTTGGACATTGCAGGTGGATCTTCAGATATTATTAAGTTTTTAAAACGCTGGAATAAAACAAATTATTTTTGGAAGGATGTTTTCAATGCATGGAGTGAGATTGCAAGAAATAATCTGCCTAAGTTGAATACTGATTTTTTGAGGAATTCCATATGGTATAATGACAACATCAGACTCGGTAAAAAGACAATATACTATCGTCACTGGGTAAAAAATGGTGTAAACCTTGTTAATGATCTTATTGATGAAAATGGTGATTTTCTCTCCCTGGATGTGTTCAGGACAAAGTATAACATTCGGACCAACTTTCTAGAATATGGCGCAGTGATAAATTGTGTCAAAAAATCTTGTAATCATATTCTGAGGAACAATACGATCTGTATTCAGCGTCCGTTTATACCTTTCAATTTTGATATTGTGATACTTGATGATAAAGGATCTAGAAGGCTGTATGAAATCCTGATCTCATCTAGGGAGGTAAAAAGAAAATTTACTGAGAAATGGGAAATTAAGGTGAATACGAGGTATGATTATACCAAATGGTCAATTGTTTTTACCATACCTTTTAAATGTACTCAAGATACAAAATTAAGATGGTTTCAGTATCGTTTGACTCATAGAATTTTGGGTGTAAATTCTTTTTTGGAGAAAATTGGCAGGAAAGATTCAAATTTATGTACTTTCTGCAAAAACGCAGAGGAAACAATTGTTCATGTTTTTTGTGAGTGCCCAATCACATTAGCTTTATGGATAGAAGTTGTTAACTGGGTAAACCAAAAGATTGATATTCGGTTAATTTTGGATAAGCAAATGCAACTTTTTGGAATTTTAGACAATACCATGGGTGCACTTAATGTTATATTATTAATATGTCGATTCCTAATATACAAGATGAAAATGAAGGAAGGAATACCAACAATTCAATTATTTGAGAGAGATGTAACAAAGTACATCGCTATGGAAAAATATATTTTTATCAAGAATGGGCTTACCGATAAATTTACCAAGAAATGGGATGATTTTTCGGTTTTATGTAATACATTATAATTCAGAGGTTTGATACTTAGGGGGTAGGGACGAGTAAGGTTATCTGTGGGAGAAGTTACGAAGGGTGTGTCTTCATGGCGAGACTGCGAGCGGGCGCATGGCTGTCTCTCGAATTGCTGTGGTGAATTGTATATTAATTCGGGTGACCGTGGTGCGTTCGCGAGTGGTTTCGTCATGGTATTTTTCTTTTAAAGAAAATTGTATTGTTTTTGAAGACGCTTTTTTGGGGTTTTTTTCTTCTCAGAGATGCTTTTGGTCCTGACCCCTTGGGAATGTGAACCCAATATGTGATTTTATTATTGTACTTATATCTGTGACGTGACATTTTAAAGCAGGGGTCTGGGGACCATTATTGTATGTTTTCTCTCCTTTCCACCAGACCCTAGTACAGGCAAAGAGAAACAAAAAACAACAACAATGATTTCAATCATTTTAAAACGGCTCAATTTACAAGCCTATCTATGACCCTCTCATTGCGCCCACTTTCCCTTAGTGTTTGTGTATCAGCAATAAAATTGCACATTTCTTGTGTTGATTTGTAACATTATATCCCTATCAAATCTCATTTTAGGAGAAACATAATATTGCACACTTTGTACTTTAATCCATTTATGCAGTGTACTTTTATCCAAATATGCAGGGTTAATGTATAAAAGTGAGAGTGTTCGCGTTGGTTTCATTTTTCGCTTATTTCACGGATCGATATGAAACCTGCAAAATTGTTAAATGAAGACATTTTGCAATAAAATTGATACTGTAAAAGTGGTCATTTTTGTGTTACATTTATGTTCACGTTATTGAACCAGCTACCGTGAAATAAAAATATGCAAACATATTTCTTTTGCATATAGTCTATGTGATGAAGCTACAAATTGCGAATTTAACGGTTGAAAATCTGCAATGCACAAAAAATTAATCTCACAAAAAATAACACTTTTACAGTATAGCAAATGCCCACAACCACAATTTGAACACCCTGCATGCAAAATTGGCAATCACAAAAAATATGTACATGAAATTATTGGCTTATACTGTGCAGTATTGGACAGGGTATCCCATACGGATTTGCATTCCCTTTACATTTTTCAAACAATTCAAAATTTAAAAAAATAGGGACATTTTTCAACAAAAAAGTTATAATAGTTTTGTTTTTTTTGTTCAAAAAATGGGTCGGTTGAGCCCGTACAACAACAACAACATATTTGTTGTCGCCTATTGTTCCGGGGTACTTTAAACACAACACTACAAAGTGCTGGTAGCTTGTGCTCCCCCAGTCGATCTTGTGGCGTGATCAGGCCAGCTACCATATGGTGATGAAAATCTTAACAATTTGGAGCTGACCCCCTGGCACAATCAGGTAGGCGCTGGACTTTCACACGGGCCACCAGGGTTTGATCTCTAACAATTCAATTTTGATTTACAAATTCATTTATTTGCCAAACGGCCCAACATACAGGGCTTTTTCCTTCTGGCTTTTAAGTGATTACGTAGGCAAGCATTACAAATAGCACAACACCACAATTGTGTAGAAAAATTGAGGTGATTCCCTATACCAAATGACTGGGTGTGTCAGTGGCATAGCCAAAGAGGGGGGGGGGGGTTGAGATTGGCACTGCCGGTTAGCGAGCTTGATTTTGGGCGGAGGGACGGCATGTCGGCAAGTTTATAACTTCATGCCCCTCGTCCTGCTCTCAAATTTTTGACTCTAGGCAAGTTGACAGCCTGAAAGTCCTTGTCAGTTCACTATCATTTTTCGACCCCCCCCCCCCTCCTCCAATATGAAAAACCTAGCTACGCCACAGGAACACTGGAGTGTGTCCTTTTTAAAGGTAATCAGAGACCAGTAAATCTTAAAGTCAGTTTTCAGGTATTCAAAAATTGCTCAATGTTAAACAACACACTGAAATGCTTTAGTGGTATGTCAATGACCGGGAAGGTGCCCGATGAATTCAGTTGAGTTAACACTATATTGAATCCCTTTTAACCGTAGTAAGACTATGGTTTACACAGGCCTGAGTCAATACATCCAGATGAAATGGGCCAATGTCTACACATTTTTTCAGGAAAAACAATTTTGAACAAATCTGTTTAGCCTCAACAAGTCCCTTTTGGAAGAGGACAGTATTGACTTGAGGCTTTATAGCCTTAATTAGGTTACAGGAAAAGACGATTTTGCCCACAGGTTTGTAGATATCTGTATTTATTTGATGACCAATGCTTTCAGCAGGCATCCATTATTTGTTCTTTTCTACCCAATTTTAGCCTCAAAGGCGACAACAAAATCAAACTGTGGCTATATCTTGCCAGACGTCCCGTACGGAATAAACCGTGGGCAATTACTACGCATTTTAATTGGTTTGAGCATGCGCATATGAGTCACGGGACGTCTAGCAAGATATTGCCCAAACTGTTTCACGGGCTCGAGGCAACCTTTTTTGAAACCTTTCTAATTTTGTTTTTGTTTAAGAAATTGGTTATAATTTTGATTTTGATTTTTTAATTTGTTGAAATTAAAATTCCAAAATATTGTAGAAATTCACCGCAGAACCAGATGAGCAAACCAGCACGAAATATCAATCTTGGTAAACCGACTGTGCCAATTTCAACTGACACAACTTGAATAAGGGGGGGGGGGGGGGGGTGCCCCCTCTGGCTGCGCTACTGGATTTTGTGAATTTTCACCCTACCAGTTGCTGCTGGGTGTATGATTTTGTACGGCACAGTGAGGTAATGGTTTAAAGGGGCATTGAGAGATATAAAGTATGGGAGTGTGCCTCAATTATCCTGGAAATCAGTTTTTTTGCATCAAAGTAATACTTAGGCATATACTAAGGCCTACAAAAAAAGAGTTTGATTGGCCAACATGACAAAAACAAAAAGGGTAGGTCGGTCTAGATTTTTTTAAAATTTTTTTTAAATCACCTACTTTTCATCTCGATGGGGGTGGGGGGGGGGGGGGGGACTTAAAATAGCCGAAAATGAAAGCAAACAGTCAGAAACTTTAATACTTTGTTTAATTTATGTATATATATATTTTGTTAAAAATTTTTTTACAATATTTTGTTTTTGTTTTTTTTTTTTCTCCCTCAAAATAATAACAAATATTCAGGTTCGGCGATGTATTTAGGGTCAGTCGGGTTAGGCCAATCAAACCTTTTTTTTAGGCCTAACTACCATCTGAAACAGTTTACCAACATTCGCCGTAGGTGCTGAATTCAGAAGTTATGCTATCGTTTTATTTGCGGACTTTCGCGGCAAATCTCAACCCGGAAGTGCCGTTATTTGCTTATTTGGCATGAAGGCGATGTCGGAATGTATGACATTTTGGATTTGGGCTATGTTGATGATTATCTTCACAATATTTGCTCATAATTAGTATATCAATACATCTCTCACTGCCCTTTTAAGGTAGCAAATGGAATTATTATTATTTGTAAGATCTCAATATGCAGTTGTATTTGAATGTAACTCCCCCCTCCCCCACACTGGGCTGATAGTTAACCCAAGACTCATTGCTGGGTCATTTTATTGATTTTGTTTGCATGTCTTGCCCCCTATCCTATGTTATGTATCATTTAAAATAACCCTTACCTTTCCGATGACGTCTAGCTAGGTATATCCCAACAGTCTGGGATGTATTCACCACAGACAGATGGTCATTAGTCACTGATGGTCGCACATTATTATTGTTTGAGACAAGTGTTGCCAATACAGTGATAATTCAGTTACACTGCAAAAACTCTAATGTTAAATATGTTACACTTAGTTGGCGTTAAGCGTCTTGGTGTTAAATGAACACCACTTGGCGACTGCAAAAATAGAGTTTTAAAAATGTAACACTGCACATTGAGGTTTCTGGTGTTAAACCTGGTGTAAGAGTAACTCCCATGGGTGTCATTATTCCACACATGCGCACAGAGGTTGGTTATATTGGTTTTGTAACACTTTGGATTGTATATTTATACAATTTATCTAGTGATTCGATCTGCAACATGCACCATTTCATAATTAAATGGCAAGTAAGAACATTAATTCACAAAAACTTTCAAGTTTTAATAAATTTGATCTGTTGAACAGTGAAATATTTTATTTGCAAGCATTTTATTTACAAGTACTTCAACCTATCTTACATTAATATTTTAACACCAGAAGGTGTAAATTAACACCCAAGGGATTGGTATTAACTCCAAGAGAGATTAAATTAACACCCTACAGTGTTACTGCTTTACACCACCTCGGTGTCAAAAGTTAACACCACAAGTGGTTCTGTGGCTCTGAATCCCCCTCCCCCTTCCCCCTTCCCCCTTCCCCCTTCCCCCTTCAAACACCCCCACACCTCATCTGCAGTTGACGTTTTGTCAACATCAAGTTGTTTTTCTATCAGTTCTCTATTGTTTTTAGAATGATATTGCCAATTCAGTGATAAACTTGTAGGCTACTGAATATATTATCGAAGCACAATATTTTTGTACGAATCGAGACCACATATCGTAAGCAGCCCAATATGATCAATTGCACTGTTTGCCATATTAATTTGTGGTCTCTGTTTGCTGTCTTGTTTGCTAGATTCAGAAATATTTGTTTGGCCATACAAAAAGCAATTTGGTAAGCGATAGGATTCAAGAAAAAAAGTTACATCAGAAACATATTAAGAATAAAAACACAACGTTGCCATTTCTAAGCTTAAAGACACCAAAATAAAAGCGTCTTCCCCAAATTTGGCAACTTGTTCACAAACCAGGCAACATGGATCAATCGTGACAATATTATTTTAAGAGAAATGCGTGGTAGTAATGTATATCAATGATATACAAGTTTGAATGATGCTCACATCTAATTTGTTAATCCATGTTAATTTATATTATGCGAACAGGCATTTACACTCTTAATCAGACAATGGAGATGATTATGAACTGATATGGTTAAAGGGGCACAGAGAGATTGGTCAAAAAATGAAATTCAATATTTTCACCTTGTTTAGATAGATGATATACATTGAAACCCTACCATGTAAGATTTTTTTCAAAAGAAATCAGGAAAAATTAAAAATAAAGACATTTTCTCAGCATTTCTGAAGGTATATTAGTGCTTTCACTTTTTTTTGTATTTTGGTTAAAAGTCGCCACCAATTGAATCAGGGAGGTCATGACTATGCATCTCGTAACAAGCCATGAGGGATCTTCAAGGATATTTTGAATAAATATGAAACAAACAAGTAAGGAGCCATGTGTGGCCTTGTTAGATTTTATTTATTTATTATTAATGCTTTCTTTATTGAGGGTAATATGCTTCAGTGACTTGCACTTGAATTTGGTTAGTTTCGATGTGATCATATCGAAACTCAAAACGCTATCAAATCCTCCATGAATTTCTCATGAAATACTGCAAATTAAGCTCTATAATTTTGGGTGGTAGTTAGTACATTACGTACATAAGCATTACGTATATGTGAAAAACCCAACTTCTGAACAAAATTGAGGGCTCCCTCCATGAAGGATATCTAAGTGCCCCTTTAACCCAGGATTTAATAACAATATTTGTATAGTTTGCTCAAAGTGGGTAAATTTCACAGTTGCCCTGGATATTAAGTGTGCGGGTGGGTACCTAGTAGTATGATTAACAGTATTTAGTTAAAATAATTTAACATTTCGAGAACTTTTGAAGACGGGATAATGTGTTTGTCCTCATAATAAAAGGGCAATAATTGTTGTTTCATATCACAATCTATAGGTTAAATTTACTGTGTCGGGAGGAAACGTTATGAATAACAATGAGGGATTTGTATGTGTTTGTTTTAGAATTAGAATACTTAAACAGCATAGTCGAATGTTTAGGCAACTCTCATTTGTTCTCAGAGAAATCGGGGACATTTATATGAGACAACTTATCATATCGCACATCGATTAGAGATACCACTCTCGTACAGTGCGTGGTAACTATAGTTTTCTTCCATAATGTGCACGTGTAGACGGTGTAGGGCCCGGGGGGATTTGGATTTGGTTTGGTCGGGGGTGTGCCGCTGGAGATTCTAAACCCCTACCCATTTCTAAGGGTGATCTTTAGGGGTTTTGCTTCATTTTAGACCAAATTTTCGCGAAAATAGACCTAATTTTGGCAAATTGTTCGAGAAAATAGAAAAACAGGACCCATGTCTAAGGATTTTTCAGTTGAAAAGCCTACCCATTGCTAAGGATGTCTCATGAAAAAACGACCCACTGGAGCGGCACGTCCCTGTATGCCTTACATACGTACCCCTCCCGGGGTGTAGGGTTATTTTTTAGTTTTTTTATCATTCACATTCAAAAGTTGTAAATTAACTTTAAAATATTTGCTAAATAAGATGTGAATGGTGATTATTTCACTATCACTTCATTTATGTTTTAAAACAGTTCGAGGTATATTATGCGATCTTTTCCAGAGAAAGCCCTCAATCCTCGATTTTTTATTTATCATTTAGGCTAATCAAATTCAATATTTACAGAATGTTCAACATTTGATTCGCAGTATAAATCATGTGAACATAAGTCTTCGTTTCATTCTATTTCATGACGTCTTTTCTTATTATCAAGTTATTCATGTGCAAAGAGTGTAGGCCTCTGAGCATTAAAGGTATATTATGTGATCTTTCCAGGGAACGCCCTCAACATAAAAAAAAATAGAAAGCAGATTTTCTTGCAGATTTACATTTCTGATCATAAATCATGCATACATTCCAAGTTACAGGACGATACGATTCTTAATTACTTCAAAATCATATAAACTGTCGGAATCCCGACAGTTTATATTTGTCACTCTAAATTCACTCTAAAACCATGATTTTGAGGTAATTAGGAATCGTATCGCTCTGTAACTTGGAATGTATGTATGATTTATGATCGGAAATGTAAATCTGCAAGAAAATCTACTTTCTAAAAAATATCATGAATAGAGGGCGCCCTCTGGAAAAGATCACATAATATGCCTTTAACAGGTATAATATTGTTAAACCCTATTCAGCTTTATAAATCTTACAAATCACTACCTGATGTCGTCTTTTGATATGTAAATAGTTGGCTAGATTAGAGCGAAATTGTTTTGCTGGTGGATAAAAACATGAACACTAGGGTGTTCCAAATCAGAAGTAGTAAGATAAATATTCTTCATCATATTGGTATTTTACATACTAATCAGTGGTGCATGAAATCACTTAAACAAGTTGCGTCACCCTATACTTTGAGCAAGGATAGTTTGCTTAGACTATCCATATAAATAGTAGATACAGAAGGAATAACAAGGATCCATGATTAAAGCTCCAATCACATTGCCTGAGCTATAACATTGATTGATATTTAAATCATATTAGAGAGCATTATCCTAGCTTTAGCGTAACGTGATAAGGCCACTTTTGTATAGCCATGGAATTAGTAGTGTGTCCGTTGGCGGGAGTTTTGAATCAATAACGTTGTTGAATCTAAATACATTAAAATTATATAACAATAGTATCATGATGTGTTTGTCCCTGCTGATATCGGTCCTACAGGGTGGTCCAAAAAAAACTATACCCAACTGTGGAGGCCATTTTCTCCTAGATGATAAAATATTTTAGTAATTTGGTTTGCATATTATTAAAGCATATATCGTTGAGCATTATTGGTGAAAATAGGGAAGATATTACATTAATATTTTTTGAGATATTGCTATTTTTAGCGAGTATGTGTAAAAATGGCTTTTCCACAGGAGCTGTCAATGCATCAACATGATATGCACTTTTATGACAATATGATATGACACAATAATGTAATGACCCAAGACCCATTATTAAACTTAATCCTTAACTGCTTATAATGGGTCTTGGGTCATTACATTATTGTTTACTTTGTTTTCTGTGTTGAAAATCCTTCGAATTCTTGGGCTAGTGTAAGTCTAGTTCTGGCAAGGAAATTTACAGTTTGGCTTCAAAATTGTTCGCGGCCTGCTCATTGCAACAATTGAACATGGCCCCAAATCGTGCAAACCCCTTAACCCTAACCCTACTACACCATACGGCAACAACACGGCCAGCCTGTTTTTATAACCTGGCGTGGAAGTTTATGGGCTATAAAGTGGACCCAGGCTATATACGAGGCAAAATATACTAAGCCGAGTAGCCTTGACAGCCGTGGTGTAGTGGAATGGAGATGGGCTTTGGTGCTGGAGGTCCGTGGTTCAAATCCCGGGGGGAGGGGGCGGTCGGGGTGATCTTTCGGGTGAATTTTCACTGGCGAAAAAAATAATCTGTTGCTGTGTGGTGTTATAGAGTTGGGGTTAATCAAATCAGCAGATTTTTGAGGTAAAAACACCCTACAAGTGGGTCAGGGCTTTAAACCTTTAGTGGCACACCCACTTCAAAAAAATAATTGAGTTCCTTGCCCCCTCTCGGGGCTATAACATTAAAATACAATTTCATTCAGATGATTTTCCAAGTACAGTAATGTTACATTTTTCAAGATTGTTGAGATAGCACTCACCACTCGTGTTTGGTAATCGAGATTAATGACTTACTTAACAATACATAAATAAATTGAAATGTCTAGGATCGGGGCGGCAAAATCTTGACATGTGTGTTTAACTTAAGTGTCTTTAACATCCTGGATACCAAGAATAGGATTCCATTAGTACTAGCCCACAAGAATATTAATCAATGTTAGAAGGATTTTTTTCTATTTCTTAAGTTTTGTTTTATATAAAGATTCACATTTTATTTTTCAATTTTATTCTAAAATTAGCAACCAAAAATGCCGGAAACAATATTTCAATTCTTTAACGTTTTAAATTATATAAAGACCTGACAAGCACGTCCCCCCTTCAACACGACCCATAAGAGGCACAACACATTTTGCCCTGACCCAACATGAAACAAACAAAAACAAGCAGTGTTTGACCTCAGTCCTTAACAAATTACATTAGCTTTTGACCAGACTGGACTGAAACAAATCAAATAATTCCTAAAAATGCTGCCTCAATCCTAGTCTACTTTATATACCTTTTTCCTTTTCTTTGTCACTCTATGAACATGTACCAATAGAGGGCTCACTCCCCATGGACTGCTCCCCATCCTCTGATCTCACCCCGGGAAAAAAGGTCTACTTGCATTGGATTGACCTCATTGACCTTCGTATACTTTAACACTAGCGCCCATCCAAAACTTGGATGAATACGTAATGAGCAATTTGTTCGCGTCGGGTTCAAAATTGACCAATGGCAGACACGATAAATACGGAGTATATGAATATTTATATACCGTCTTCGCAGAGAGAAGAATCTTGCTCACTTTGATAAATTCAAAATGTTGATTTTCTCGCACTGTATAGCCGCCGTTTCGGTCTAAAATCACACTTTAGGAGTAATCTTTGACATTGGTCCTCGCCCAAAATATTTTCCTCAGAGATATAGCTACATTTCCGCATATGTGACTATTTCCATGCTATTTACTATCTTTCAATATCGTGTAATAAAAAACCTTTATACGTCCGAACAGAGACAAATAATTTGGATCATTTTTTACGATAACTAGAAACTCTTACACAGCCACAGAAATATCGCCTTCACGTGTTTCTAGATGTACAGGCAGCAAATTCAATATTAGCGCATTATGAAGGGTGTGATACTATTGTGACGCATAAAAAGCATCGTCCCTAGTAATCCCTAGTGTGCTTAAAGCACAGTTCTTTGGTAAATCCAATGCCAGTAGACCTTGTATTTGGTCGGTTCTCTGATGGGAAGTATCAGAGGGTGTTGTTCGTTTGTGTGACAGTGAAATTATACAAGGTATACATAGTCGACTACCTCAATCCCAGAGAGGACCAATGACCATCCGTGTAAAATGATGAAGCAGTCATGGCAGTGTGATATTTTGTGGTACTGCAAACCTGAACATTTTTGCGCTACATTAATGGTCGCACGTTTTGCGCTCCAAGCAGCTACCGCTAAAATAAAAACACTGGAATATATTTATTTTGTGTATAAGTCAATGTAATGAACTTTCAAATCACGAATTTAAAAACAAGCAAAATGGCTGAAAATCAGCAAAGTGTGAAATTTTTATCGGGCAAAAATTACTACTTTTACAGTATATGGCACGGTTAGGGTTAATCTGATTGAGAAAAGTGCCCTACCATTTTTATTCAAACTGCCTCAACAAAAAAACAATCAAGGAAAAGTGGGAAAATAACACCTTGCACTTGGGTCTGCTGGATTTGAACCCGGGACTCCTTCCTGTAAGGCAAATGAAACAACTGCAACACCACCGAGTCTCGCTTGAGGGGAAAAAAATCAGACTTTTTTCCTTTCAAGAAGTAGCTCATTCATCATGATAATACTATCCATACAGCGGTATATTCATTACCCCTTCATGCTAGGTATTCCAATGATTTATTATTTTAATAATAAATCATTATCATCACCCAACATCGTTAATAACTGTTAAAACAGTTATTAACGATGTTGGGCTATTCCATTTGAAATCCATACACCCCCTATGGAAGATATTACGTTAGTTTGTCCCACAGGGAGTATTAATTACAAATAGAGCTACCTATACATGGGCGACTCCATTTGAAATCTACACTCCCTGCGTGAATGATTTAAGTCATGTCTTCCACAGGGGGTGTATAGATTTCAATCTGTCCCACAGGAAGTGTTAATTACAAATGGAGCTACCTATACATGGGTGACTCCATTTGAAATCTACACTCCCTGCATGAAAGATTAAAGACATGTCTTCCACAGGTGGTGTATAGATGTCAACTGGAATAGCCCATCTATGGTCATCCACCTTGACTAAATTTGCTCACTTGTCTCTAATGATTTGAACGAACCATTAACGCTTCACGCGGCACATAATGTTTAAAATATGTGAAATTTATTGAATTTTGTCATCATATTTTGAATTACCGTGTGAAATGCTTTAAAATAAGTACAAACATGCCTGGTATTGGTTCAGTAATCCTTGAGATAGACTTTGAAAGTTGGAAAGGTTTTTGAACAATCTGATTTGTATATGGTAAAACTAATAGCTGCATGGAAAGTGTTTGAACTTGAGGTACAAACTTTAAATATTAAATTTGCTGCTATAATTTGATCAGCTCCGAGTTGATGAGCCTCCTTACAACAGCAAATTAATATTGCGGAGCGTGGGTGCACATGAGTGCAACAGGCACATCGTATATCACAGCGAAACGCATACTGTAATGCATGAAATGTTCGAGTGCATCAAAATTTGCGAGTGCAGCTGACTTGCGAAATTTCCGTGCACATGAATGTTTTGCTTTTTAAAGGCCTGTATGACTACTCAACACATTCACGATATGTTCATGCTGCAGAAGTCGGTGATTCACAAAATTTTAATGCAGCGAACATTTCATGCTTTACAGTATATGTATCTGCATACGCTTGGATTACATATGCATGCTGAGGGATAACAACTTTAGGATGCAGCCACATCTGTACACAATTTTACAAAATTTGTTGAACCATATCTACCAAAAAAACCATTATTCCAGGAAGTTGTGCTATCTCCTGAAGATAGCATGATTCAGGCAATGGTACTATCTCATGAAGATAGCAGGATTCAGGCAATTGTGCTATCTCCTGAAGATAGCCGGATTCAGGCAATTATGCTATCTCCTGAAGATAGCAGGATTCAAGCAATGGTACTATCTCATGAAGATAGCAGGATTCAGGCAATTGTGCTATCTCCTGAAGATAGCCAGATTCAGGCAATTGTGCTATCTCCTGAAGATAGCATTACTCAAGGCAGTTGTGCTATCTCCTGAAGATAGCAGGATTCAGGCATTTGTGCTATCTCCTGAAGATAGCAGGATTCAGGCAATTGTGCTATCTCCTAAAGATAGCAGGATTCAGGCAATAATGCTATCTCCTGAAGATAGCAGGATTCAAGCAATCGTGATATCTCCTAAAGATAGCAGGATCAATGCAATTGTGCTATCTCCTGAAGATAGCATTACTCCAGGCAGTTGTGCTATCTCCTGAAGATAGCATTATCTCCTCAAGATAGCATTACTCCAGGCAATTGTGCTATCTCCTGAAGATAGCAGGATTCAGGCATTTGGGCTATCTCCTGAAGATAGCAGGATTTAGGCAATTATGCTATCTCCTGAAGATAGCAGGATTCAAGCAATCGTGATATCTCCTGAAGATAGCAGGATCAATGCAATTGTGCTATCTCCTGAAGATAGCATTACTCCAGGCAGTTGTGCTATCTCCTGAAGATAGCATTATCTCCTCAAGATAGCATTACTCCAGGCAATTGTGCTATCTTCTGAAGATAGCAGGATTCAGGCATTTGGGCTATCTCCTGAAGATAGCAGGATTCAGGCAATTGTGCTATCTCCTGAAGATAGCAGGATTCAAGCAATTGTGCTATCTTCTGAAGATAGCAGGATTCAGGCATTTGGGCTATCTCCTGAAGATAGCAGGATTCAGGCAATTGTGCTATCTCCTGAAGATAGCAGGATTCAAGCAATTGTGCTATCTCCTGAAGATAGCAGGATTCAGGCACTTGTGCTATCTCCTGAAGATAGCATTATTCCAGGCAGTTGTGCTATATCCTGAAGATAGCGGATTCAGGCAATTGTGCTATCTCCTGAAGATAGCAGGATTCAGGCAAGTTTGCTATCTCCTGAAAATGGCAGGATTAATTCACTGCATTTTGGCCCTATAATGTCTAAATGGAACATATCTTTTGCCAAACATTTTACAGAAATATTGAGAAAAACGTGGGGCTTCTTCTGATATCAAAATATGTGACACGTTCTACAGAAACCAGTCACAATTGGGCAAGATAGGCCTATCAAAATTGAGTAAGTAATTGATTATTAAAGTAGAGATCTTCAGCTTTACAATGGTACCTCCCCTTTTTAATCAGACTTCCCAAAATCGGAGTTACATCATTTTCAAGTTCGCCTTTTACGGTCTTTATGAAAACTCCAAACTGAGATATCGCCCTTTAAAGTTACTTTGTACATGGTTTTACATGTTTATATCCCCTTTAAATCACTGAAACATACATTTAGGATGGTTTTTTTTATCTGAATCTTTCACAATAATGTTATAAACACTCTGAAGATTCATTATTGACCAGAAACTCAAATTCCCAGAAAATCACTCCCAATTATGTTTTGGGCTATTTCTCAGTTTGGAGCTCTGCCCAATTCCGTCTGGTTTCGGTAGAACACGTCACATATGTTGATGGGCATTTGAAAGATTAAGTGATGGGAACATCTACCATTAACATTAAAATCTGGTTTTTTTAAAGGAATAATAGGACACAGAAAATGTACGTGTAGTTTTGGGCAGTTATGATTCCTTAGACAATTAGCTACAATCTAAGTGGTGTTTTAGTTGATGTTTGTAAATAATGTTTATTACCGTTCCACACCGTAGTCCATAAATAGTCAAATCAACATGATTAACGGGAAATTCGGCTACTTAATGGCCATAACTGGGGTGATTTACACATAGACTAATAGGTATTGTATGTATGCCCCGGATCATTAAACATTCTTAATAGTTCTCTGAATGCGTATGCATTAATTTCTAATTTAGTTAATCACCCAGTTCTTCTGTAAGTTGTCAAGCTCAGTTTTACAACTCGGCCCCGAATCGATCAATTACACAAAATTATGTGGGGTAATGGAGTATGAAATAAAGTTGTATTAATTACATGCTTTGTCATGTAATGACTGATTAGTAATGTTTTTAACAAAAAGAATCACTGTGAGGTCAAATGTTGTGGCATGATATTTCCCAGGTGATACTACAGGGTGACCCAATAAAAAGTTCACCCAAAATGAAAGTGATGTTTTCCCACTTTCTTTAACCTGAGATCTGTGGTATTTATGTTCTTATGAAGAATGGGTAATGGAGCATCTACCGAAAAAGTTATTTATTTTGGTAGGGTGGTTTTCAAGATATGGTCCATTGAACATTACTTCAGCAAAACAGACTTGTCCACGGAGCATCATTTTTCTTAGGCATGGTTAAACACATCTGCAACATCAAAAGTACTTTATCTTAACCCGCTTCTGGACGCCATACTGCTCAACCCAGCGGTACTCCTCATCCTTCTTCCAACGCACCTTACGTGACTGGAATGCCCTTGACAAGGATCCTGCTCAGTACCCGTCCCTTAATGCCTTCAAATCAGCATTGAGGGGAGCGTCCAGATAACCCTGCCAGCACCAACCGGATTTTACTTGCACCTGTAAATATGCACAAAACACGATGGCTGCGCCCTTGTTTGAATAACACGCGCGCATCCACACTCAGTTCGACTATCTTCAGTTACTGAGTTTGAACTTTACGAGAAGAAGAAGAAGAAGAAGAAATCATTGTAAAAGGATTAGTTTTGATGTCTCACGTGTTCAATCATGCCTTTGCTCCCAAGGACAAGTCTGTTTTGTTAAAGCAATGTTCAGTTCAACAGACCATATCTTGAAAACCACTCAACCAAAATAAATAACTTTTTCAGGGTAGACGCTCCATTACCCATTCTTTATAATAAAATAAAAAACACAGATATCAAATTACAAGAAGTGGAAAAATATCACTTTCATTTTGGGTAAACTTTTTATTGAGTCACCCTGTAATGTAGTAAACCTGACTAAATTTATTCATAGCTACATTAGATATAAACTTCTCTAAAAATGTTCAGATTTGTTCACTCCAAATGCCTATATTTCGGATAATTTGTGATATGTTCATATTGTGTTACATATCAATGGAAAGCTGATGTGTTCTCCTTTCCAATGAAACCAAATATTAGAATGAAAGTTCATCTGTGTTAGTGATAAATAATTTGAAGTTTAAAGTTAACTTTCGATCTCAACGCAAGAACTAATTACCTGGAATTTTCAGGTGTTTCTACACCTTTCATCAGCAGACTAATGACTCGACTTGACCTTTTGGAGGTGTGATGTCAGAATCCGGTCATAGACTCTTGATAATTTGTATCTGCCTCCAGCTTTGTACTAAATATGTATGTATATATAGTTATTATCTTCTGTAGTACTTAGCCACATGCTTGAGAATTAGCCACATGCTTGAGAATTAGCCACATGCTTGAGAATGTGGCAAGGTCTGAATCTCCAAAGTATCAAATTCACCACTATTTTTTCTGCTCAAAATAACAACTCTGCTGTTTGTTCAATGAAGTGTTACATTGACAACAATACACAGTACAGGGATATAGATGGGGGTGACAGGTGACGTCATACCAAACATTTGCTCGGCAGTTGCCATCGTTCTTTGCCCGGCAGTATGCGCACGCGTCCTGTTTTGTTTAGGACTCATGCTTTTAAATTTTGCGCCAGAGCATTATAATGGCAATAAGGCATAGTGGACAGTGTTGTGGTCATATGCTGTTCCCTAAAGCATGTAACGACAGTCCGGTGCATGGACCGATGCGTTTGTATATAAACATTGCTGTCACCCCGTCGTCGATTGACACAGAGTTGTTCTTTTTGAGTACAAAAGTAGTGGTGATTTTGGCACTCCCCATATTCTCAAGCAAGTGGCTGAGCAATGGAAACACTTTTTAAGGGTAAAGAATCATCATGATTGTTTAACCCTTTGAACACTGGCGGCCATTTTAGAGGCCTCGATTGCATTGAGTTTCAGGGGGTCAGTGTTCAAAGGGTTAAAAAGCAGACTATTCTATTGACAATTCCAATTAATCATATAAGTAGCGTTCAGATGATGTACGCTAAGCTAGAGATTAGATAGTCTCGAGACTAAACTTTTGGTTAACAGTGGTGTGAATCTTGTCATGGTTACCTAACATTCGAGTTTGAAGTTGGAATTTTAACCCTAAGAAAAATGTATTCCCGAAGCACTAACCAAGAGTTAGTCGAGAGCGTGTCTGCCGTGTGAATCTTTAAACCATGTTAACTGTGAGTGCAATTTATGTAAGGCCATTGCTTAGGCTAAATTTAAAAAATCTTTTGTCTCAAAGCTCTTCAGTTTTTCAAAACCTAATGCGGAATGCAGTTTTTTAAAAAGTTTTTAATTATTTATTTTTAAATATCAAAATTGAAATCCTTGTAAAAGTGACTTTTTGTATTTAAAATGATGTGATCAATGAAAATCTGAAAAATCGGTGACATTTTGGGATTTTGGGGATTTTTAAAGTTTTTTTAAAGATTTTTTAAAAGATTTTTTTCTTCTAATGCGCATCAACAAACTAACGCGCACGGGAGCTTTGAGACAAATGATTTTTTTAATTTAGCCTTATCAACGAACACTTTACATGGCAATCTGAATATAGCGCTAGACTAGAGGTTATAGTTACATTTGGAATCCTCACTGGGCTGGATTCCGGGGGGGGGGGGGGGGGGGGGGGGGGGAGGGTCCTCACATTGATATGCTATACGTATATGTGCCTGCCTTTTGGGGTGCTTTTTTGCCAAAATTGGTATAGCGATGGGGTGGTTTTCATCACAGACCAAACCGGCCAATTGACATAAATTGGATGTATTTTGAGGCATTTTTTTGTAAAAAGCGCCCAATTTGTGCAAAATTGGGTGCTTTTCTAGCAAAATTGGTATATTGATGGGTGGGGAATTGGCCAAAAGGTATAGGTATAGTGAAAGTCACATTTTCGTAGTCCGGCAGGCACATCCACGTACGATTTTGGCGAAGGTACCCCCCCCCCCACCCCCTGGGCTGGATTCTTCATCAGACTTTCAACCTTCTGACTGGTCCAAAATTGTTTTGACAAAAATAACTCTGATTTTCAGATTACGTAAGCAGTTGGCATATTAACGCATAGTAAAATTGACCATAAAAGCCTATTTAATTTTCATTATATTAAGATATAGTATGCATTATCTTGGCATTATCTTCTGTAATAAAGTAGTTTTATATCATATAAAGTATCAATCAGTGTTCTTTACTATATTTAGCTTTTCCGAGCAATGGGCCAGAAATATTACATTTATGCTTGTATAGATAATGCTACTTTTAAATACCCTAGGGATAATGGAATACTAAGAAGAAAAACGAAACCGTAAGTAAACATCCGCATGAACCAAAACACATATTTTGGAGTGTCCTTTTTTTTGGTCAGCGGCAACAAGAGCATTTGTAGACACATCGTCGTGCGAGTGCAACAATGTCGTAAGTGTCATTTTGGCGAAATTTACTTTTTTATATATTTTGAAAGAGTAGGTAATGCGCTCATTTTAAGCTAATTTTGAAGTTCTAAAACAAATTAATTATGTTTTAATTAATAAAAAAACAATGTCGTAAAAGTGCACTTCAATTTTATTTTATATTAATCTGAGTGCAACAACAATGTATCTGCCACTTACTTTACAATTACACTCTGTTTTCATGTCTATTTTCAAGTTGTTGTCACTGCAATAATAACGTATCTGCCACATACGTTGTTGTTGCACTCACTAGATTTGTTAGTGCAGATACGTTATCTAAAAATGTCAATATCTTTTCAATTACTTACGTTAATGACATGATGTTCAATTTATATTATCAAAGAAAACAATCCTTATTCTTCCATAACATTAGATTTTTACTCAAAAACACAATAAGGATGAAAAACATAAAAATGCTTCTCCTGCAAATACAGCAAAATGCACTCGCACAACGACATATTATCCAAATTGCTGATTTCATAGATTGGGGATGTCAGTTTTCAATATTTTTAACCCGAAGGGTAGCTTAATCAAATAGTTGTATGTTCATTGTGGGAAAAACAGCCTAAAATCCTAGCAAAGCATGGAAATAAGAAAATTTGCCATAGATTATCGCCGATAAATTTACAAGAATCCAAGTTGACTCTCACAAGATACACATTTTTTTAACACACTGAAACATTGAATGGAAGAGAATCCACAGATTCTCGCAAAACTCTTTGCAAGAATCTAAACAGATACTCGCAACCTGTGACAAACTTCTGACACTCCCTCCCCCGGGTTTATTACATCAACTTCAGTCATATTTCTCCATGGCTATTTACCTTTTATCTCATAATGCCTAAATTGAGTTAATTTACAGTTAAGCTGTCTGAATATCACCATATATCACAATTAACCTTTTTAGAAGCATGCTTGTAACAGCAGAGTGACCATCAGGTCTGAGAAAAAACAAATTGCTTTCTTTCTGGGAAGTATTTAACTGATAAAGTTAATAATTTTTGATTAATCCAATCAATAGTTCTGTCCATGCCTTTTTGCAAATGGGTTCCATTAGCTGCTAAATGACAGCATAAAACAGGGAACTTTAACATTTATTCCAATATCACTGAGTATAATTATAGATCCTCAAGGATTTATGGTATAATTGTACAAGAGGTACATTGTGGGCGTGAATTCAAGTATAAAGCTACATTGTGGGCGTTTTTCGGGCTGTGGGCGTACCCCCACAATGCAGACGTTGCCAGATGGTTTAAAATGGCCTCTAGAAGGGGTATAGCCTATCATCGATTTTGTGTGTTTTTATGGGGGTATTTTGATACCCCCATAGGACCCCTCTCAGGTTTCAGCAAATTTAAACACCCACAGTGTATGTTTGTACATACTATTTTGTGTGTACTGTGGGTGTACTCCCACAATGTACCTCTTGTAGGTAGGGGTGTACATACATGTATATGGTCATTTGTTTTGAATTCGCCACCCTTACCTTTGCATGTCCAGATTTTTACATTTTACACCATCCGAGATTCAAATTAGCATATCGCAATAACTACTTGTTCTACCCCATAAAAAGTAGATATTTTCTGAAAGGTAATCTCACAGGGAATCCAAATAACTAAAAGCTCAATAATATTTTTATATTAGTTCCTCATGCAATTACCCATCAGAACATAATGGTTGTCAATGGTAACTTGTTGAAATAATACTATATCGATATGTAAATGAGCACAAACATTTAAATTTCATATTTATTAGAGTTTACAAGTACGTTTTGGGGTATGCACCCTGTCCTGATTTAAAGGGCATTTTTATATTCCCATATCTGAGAGCTTTCCAAAAATGTATCATACTTTTTTGTTGTTGTTATAGTTATGTATGTAAAACCGCTGAAGGGCAAGTTTAATGTGTAGCGAAATAGGAAAAAAGCCAGGGACAATGCAATCGATTCATTATTACAATTTTTACATAATAGTTGTCACATTTGTTGAAACAGAATCTTATAGAATATAAAATAATCTATAAAATGAGAGCAATATCATGTTTGTACCATTCAGAGATGAGGAGTTATTTTAAATTGAACGTAGAATCGGGAACATTTTCTATATTCCCCATAGAGATTGTACACAGCGCCACCGCCACCCCTGACTTTCGAAATATTAAATCAATCATATCTCAGCCAGACAGTTATAGAAATACCTGATTTATTCACACAATGTAGCTAGATAAATAGGCTTTCAAATGACACCTCAACCATAGCTCTGCCATATTTAGTTGTTGATTTAATAGAGAGAGATGGATGATTCTTCACCAAAAATGCAACGCCGCCACCCTTTTTGGGTGGTGAGTTCAAAACACATGGCCATATGACTCTGTTCTATAGATATTATAGATGGAGGCCGCCATGTTTACTGATGGTCTCTTATTACTGACATTTATGTAACATTGAAATGTGAAGTTGTAGTGTATGGGTGCTATCGGCGCTTACGAACTATAAACGCCGAAAGCACTCGTACACTGCAACTTCAATGAGCTCAAACTAGCTAATTTTGAAAGTTACATACAAATCGGACATTGCATTTTCTTAAAAATTGACGTTTTGGGTCAAAATTGACCACGAGGGGCATTGATCGATGAGGATGACAAAGGGGCTACTTAAGGGCTCAGGCTACCATAAACAAGTTTCTATTTTCACGTGACTTGGATAATGTTCCATGTGCATGTTCTGATGCAAACAGCATTGCAATTAGGGTCAGAGTTCGAACACATTTTTTTCTATGATTGTAGGTCCTGGTAGTACACACTTTTTAATCCATCTCTTGGCACGGGCTATCAACTATTTGCAAGAAAAATCACCATAGGAGTGAGTGTGACATTTCGTCGCTATTCTTTCAAAACCTCATATCTCCAAAAATAATAATTTTGAATTAGGATGAAAAAAAGAAAGTTGGAGATACAAGGTTTTGAAGAATAGAAACGAAAAAAACTGCCATAAACCAGTCCGTATATCAATTCAAACCATTTGCAATAAAATCTCAAATGTAGTTCATACATTTGCTGCGAAATATCAAGAAAGTTGGAAGTTTCCCCTCAGCACATGGTCAGCACTTGTGTTTCAAAACCTCGTATACATACCAGGTTTTGAAACACAGGTGCTGAAAAAGCCAAATTTGTCTGCCTTCTGATTGGCTGTGACAAATAAAAACATTACCATCATTTGCATAATGTCTCTGACATCATGATAAACACAAAAAATCAATTTCGAGGTAAGTTGGAGATACGAGGTTTTGAAAGAATAACGATGAATTCTATAGTTGCAAAAACATGCTTCCACTCACGTGTAGCACGCACATGAAGATTGGATTTTTTTTTGCAACATTCAGAAGTATTTAGTATATTAACATTTCAAATATGGAAAGCTATTATACAAAGTTATTTTGGATCAACTCTTTATCCTGTTTTCGTGGTAGAAAATGTCATTGTTTGTTTCCCGGAACTGAATCACATGTTCGTTGCAGATATCTAGTCAGGCCGGAGTGAGATAGATTTGAAATGATAAAATGTAACTGAAATTATTGTATATAAAAGTTAAACAAAGAACTTTTTAATTTACAGAGACTGTTTTCATATATTTCGTAAATAGAAAACCACTGTCACACTTCTAGTGAAAAGCACACCGGTAACAATATCTGTCCCTAGGGGGGTGGGAGAGGGGGAATGACACAATGGTTTTGTCTTTTAAGCCAAAAAGAACAAAAGAGAGGATATGGTTTTTTAAAATAATTATTTATGTTTTCTAAAACAATGGCTATTTTCCCTTTTCCCTTTGAGATGAATAAGTGTCACATGTGATGCAACACATCAACAACAACAAAAAAGGGGGAGGGGGCACTTTGCAGGTGAAGTCAATTTTGAGTTTATTATGTGTGCTCCCAGAGCATTTGCTAAGCTTCAAACTGAAACCAAATTGATTCAAATTGATCAAGGCATTCAGATTTAATGTGTGAAAATGACTCCTAAATTCTTATTTTCTGTCTGTTTTCATCTTTATCTTGAAAAACACACAGCCGCAAATCCCCCCTCCCCCTCCTCCTTGAGGCCAAAAATACTTTGTAATGTTGTCCTCGACCGCCTGCTCGTCAGATTTAGGGCCACTCCCAATTTTTTTTTCCCAGATTTTTTTTCTTTTCCCAGTTTAAATGGCATTGAATATTAAATTAAGTGTTTATAACATATATGTGCGACTCTAAGAGTGATTACAACTTCTTGTTGGCTGAACTTTGTGCTTCCGCTGGTATAAGATTTTTTTGATTTTTTAAATTCGCCCGCCCGCCCCTCCTCTGAAAGCTGTGGAGGACAACATTACCTCTTTGTTGTTGTTGGCCTGATTGGCTGCATCACAATAGTTATACATTTTGGAAAAAAATATGTTTCGTAATATTTGTTTGCAATTGATAAAAAAAAACATTAAAAATATATGAGAAGTCAAGTAGGAACTTAGACAAATATACTTCTATTACCTTATTCCCAACAAATGTAGACAAATAGTGATTTCCTCAGGGCTGTGATATGTAGGCAATTGGAGTAGTCTATAATAGTCCAGGTCATCTCCTTCTATTGTCAGGCGGCCCATTTGTAGACTGTTTAATAATGAATCCAATTAAGGGCTTGAATCAAAAATGCAAGTTGATGTCTCATTTCTAATCCAAAATGATTTTTTGAGGGTGTGTGGTGTGATATGCTGGTGGTTTGAAGCTCTAACCCACATTCAGGAGGTGTTTCTACCTAAAAATGGGTTTTTTGTTCTCGATTTGGAACCAATATTTATGGGTTTTCCATAAATCAACCTCAGAATGACTGATCCGACTGTTTTTGTGTGAGGTTTTTGCAAAATTGACCCATGTTTACGGATTTTCAAGCACAAAATGATATCCCATGTATAGGGATTTGAAGCCAAAACGTGACACATTAGGCCCAAAAAATAAATATGTTGTGTTGCCCTCAAGTGACAAAAAATTTAAATTCGGGTCGGTCGGTTGGTCGGATTTGTTTTTCTTTTTTTTCAAAATTTCTTTTTTCAAAATTTTTTTCTTTTCATATTTTTTTTTTTTTGGCTGAAAAATATATGGTTTATGTCAAGAAAAAATTGGTATATGCCCATATGTCAATTTAACTAATGTTTCTAGTGTGATAATAGTAAAAAACCCATTTATTTAGGCTTATTTATTCATTTCAAGCAAGAAATAGTAACATTTATACACTTTTAATCAAATTTAAATCTAAAAAAAAGAAAAGAAAAAAAAATGCCACCCTAGTTTTTACGATTTTAGGGTCGGTCGCTGAGGGCAACACAACTTCTCCTTTTTTTGGGCCTTAGAGCAGCACATCGCTTATATATGTGAGTTCCCTCTCCCTCTGGTTTCCAATTAGTTTAAGTGTGTGTCACTTTGCCGCTGGACACTGTGATTTTATGGTGATTTTTTCGATGATTAGCTGTCTTTGGTTGCAATGATGATGATAACAAAATATATAACAATTAAAGGATATATTAGTTGTTAAGAGGTTACTGTGAATTTAGAACCAAAACATTTTCGCTTTGAAACCAAGGCGTAGCCCGAGGGAAATTCTGAGGTCCCAAAGTGAAATGTTTTGATTCTTCACAGTTGACAAAACAACTGGTCAAAATCATTATCTTTATTCTAAACCAAGCATGTGCAACCTTTTCTACCACCCAGTGATTGTGAGATCCATTCAAGGGCCGCGGTCAATTGACCGTCAATAAATCCAGGACATGATGTTCCTATAAATCTCATTACATTTTGGAACATCCGAAATTCTAGAATTGCGCCGTTTCAAATTAGTTTCGGAGAAGAACTGTGGTGATGAAATTATTTAAAGGCCATATTATTTCAATCCTATCCTGCAACCTTTTCTAATCAAAAAAGTTTTGAAAATGGAAAACAGCTAGGGATGTTTTGGAATAATGAAGCGTGTCTGTCTGTGTTTATGCGTTTCCAAGGCAACACTTCATCAATGTTCATTATAACAAAAATAATGGTGCTTTGCTCGGATGTTTATTTTGAGCGGAAGAAATTACAATAGATGATCATTTATAATTTATGTCACGCTTTTTATATTTATTGTCTGCTGATCCAATTATCGACCGCAAGATATCGTTTAAATATTCATTAGGTTATTTGCCCAAGTGCCGCTCCACTTAATAACATTTGTCTTAAATTGCACGCATTATGCACATGTCTTTTACAATAACGAAATATTGATCACTTTAATGGCATCATACAGTTGATCGATACGGCAATTATGTTAGGCCTATTATTTATTTATGTTCAACATACTATAATCATAAGGTTATTTTCAAATTTCAGGCACTCATGATGATCAAAATATTGTTCTGTATGGCGAAAACACTCGCGCTCCAAATGAAGTTCAGTTACGTAAATGTATTTCATTGTTATTACCCTTCAAGTGTATGAGGAGATGGCCCTATCCACTTACGATTTGGGGTGGCGGGTGACTTCAAAAACCTTAAATTAAAAAAAAGTTAGGATTTTAAAAACCTTGCATTGAAAAAAAAGATGTAAGGATGTAAGGAATTCAAAATCCTTACATCAAAAAATAAATGTAAGGATGTTATTGAAAAACCTTACATTGAAAAAGTAAGGATTTCAAAAACCTTATATCGAAAAAAAAAGTAAATCCTTACCTCTATTTTTCAATGTAAGGTTTTTCAAATCCTAACATCCTTACATTTTTTTTTGATGTTAGGTTTTTGAAGTCCTTACATCCTTACATTTTCCATGATTTCCTAACATTTTACGCCTCCTATTGACAGAGCCGTGCATGGCTGCAGTGTTAGGTGTAAGGATTTAAAAAACATAACATTGAAAACAAAAAATGTAAGGATGTTAGAATTTCAAAAACCTTACATTGCAAAAAAAAGTGTAAGGATGTAAGGATTTCAAAAAAACCTTAAATCGCGAAAAAAATGTGAGGATGTAAGGATTTCAAAAACCTTACATCGAAAACATCAGGAATTTGTCTGATTTCAGGATATTTTAAAATTAACATTGTATGCAATTTTATATATGTGACGCGATCAAGAGGAATGAGTCGGATGTCGACCCTGGTCGAAAATGAGTTTTTAATGCAGTTTTAAAGAAGACACCTAGAGCTTTCAGAAACTGAAAACCCCATGTCGATACGACGTTTTGTTCCAAGGTTATGTCAAATTGTATACATGAATTTCCATCAAAACTAATAATGTAAGCCGCCATTTTGAATTGGCCATATCTCAATTTGGGATTCCCCGACATCCGACTCATTCCTCTTGAACGCGTCACATATTGTATCAGCTTATTTTTTACCAAATTCATAATTTTTGAAGGAATCTATAAAACCACTTCAGGATGTGTGAGTTCTGACTTGCATCATTCATACATTTCCCCCTGTTTTATTGTGTACAATACTCCATCGAATGGAAGACACTACACTCTGTTTGGCCATCTCGAGACAGTGACGTAACTGAACAGCCGCAGCTTTTACGCACGCGTGTGTATCTTCCGCCTTTCAAAGCTCGTGTTTGTACGCCAGCTTCGCGAGTATGCGCGCGCGTTATGTGATGCAATTAGTAGAATACGCGGTTACGTCACTGTCTCGAGATGGCCAAACAGAGTATAGAATTGCCAAATTGTGCTCATCCTCAAATGCATGCGAGAGATTCTGGCCCTCTTCTGTGCTCCTGGACCAGATTTACGCTAAGAATTTTGACACCACGGAATGAATATGAAACCTGTTTCCGGCAGCCTGGTGCTTAGCATTGGTTTCCAGTTTCCAATTCGATTTATTCCGTTAAAATATACTACCGGGTTCCAAATTGTCGGTGCCTTTCATCTATGCTTAGCACCAGGCTGCTGGAAACGAGATTCAATGAATATTGTTAAAAATTAATGAAATCCAACCGTTACCGGATAGGAGGCTGGAAAGATGATGCTTAACCCATAGTGGATAGCAACCAAAAGTATTTTAAAAGATATCTTGCAAGCTGCAAATTGAGAGAAAACATTGGGATCAATTGAACTACTGTGTTAGCATGTTGGTATTCTAGGGTTATACAATTAATGGAAAGTTCTTCAAAGTTTTGTGTATATGAAGAGGTTTTTTGCAAAAGGGCCTGCATCCACTTTGGCTCTTATTGAGAAAAAGTCAAAAAACTGTTTCTAAATATTCAAGTTGAGCAATTGAAAAACTGAATGGATTATGAAAGAGGTACACTACATATACTAATTGAAATTGAAATAAATTTCAAATGTGCTAGTTTTCAATTTTTTACATTTTTTGAAAATTTGGATACAGGCCCTTTTGCAACAAAACAACAATTTCAATGGCTGTTTACAATGAGATGTAGGTCTTTTTGAAAAAATGACTTTGTTTCCTTGAAACATATGATTTTTCCCTATACATTTCTATATCAAACTCATTTTTGAAGAAAAAAATGCACCATAGCCCTTTTGCAACAAAGCTCTTCATATATGAATTTAGGATATTCTTGAGACATTATTATTTAACAGGAAAACATTTATAACTGTATTTCTGTGTTTTTGTGTATTTACTTGTTTAGAGTCAAATTAGTTTGACAACAATTCTAAGTTATGCTGAAATGAATTAGAACTGTGTAGTATGCCTAGGTCATGTGGGTGCTATGAGAAAGTACAGAGAATTTAGATGGTCTCCATTTAAAATATGAAAATAAATTTAATTTCCAACCCAAATACCTTCTTATTTTCAAGATAAATAAAGAGATCAATTGTCAATATATGTGAGCGATTAAAGACTAGTGACATTATTGGAATTTGTTTTAACTTGAGTGAATCCATTGACAGATAATTGAGAAGGGCTTTTTTTTAAAGGAAGTCAAAATTGTCAGACTACCCACCATAGGGTTACATAGGCTATAATGAGGTTGATTAATTATTTATGAGCTATGTCCAATGGGAAATTTGTATGGGGATTCGAACAAGGCACATGTTTTCTTCAATTCTATGGAAATACATGTAAATAAGCAAGATGTTGTAGGAAAAATGAATTTATTAATGAAAAGAGATGCAGCAACACATTTGTTCAACTCTTAGTGAAATATTACACTCCGAATTTAATATATGGGATGATTTTGACACCATAACCAAGTGTCCTAATACTTTTGGTTGCTAGTGTAGGTTAAACAGGAAACAGAATCCGGCTAAATATATAGTGTGCTTTATTCCGTAATATGGTCCAGGAGCATGACTGCGGGCCAGAACCTCTTGTGTGCCCAATACAAAAGCACAAACAACAGGCATGTCGAACAAGAGTTATACTTTTACAGCTATTCTGATCTAAGATGTATGGACTGACCAATTACTGTTGTCACTTTCAATTTGCAGCATCATATATATTCCCATCTTCTAAAATGTGTCATAAATTGACAAAAAGTACATGTCATAATTTAGGGCAACTGTTAAATGCAGTATATATTGATAAAAGTGATGCAAGTTACACTCGGGCTATAAGGCAGTGCAATGATCTCTTGTCAATCGATGAAAATCATGCTATAGTTCAGTCAGTTCCAAATTGGCGAAACCTGTTTACGGCGCGAATGAATTCAGAAGAGCATCGTGCGCAAAACTCACCCATGGCGCAATATGGCGTGCAATGTCGCGGTGTCATTGCATGAGTAACGCTTGCATATGCCAAAATCGTGCTATAAGCTTCGATTACTTCGGATAGATAAAAAACGAATATTTCTCGCCAATTTGGAACTGATTGCACTGTAGACTTAAAGCAAGTTGAACTCGGGCTGTCTTATACATCAGAAAGACAGATCCATATCTGCCATCCCTACATTGTCTTTAAGATATTTTATCCTCACCACCCTAACCCACGCCCTTATTTTAGGGTGGGGTGGAGGAGGGGGCGGTATGGTTTATGGTCAAGCAAGATTTGTAGGTTGCCCCCTTTTTGGGTAGCATTCAGCTGTTTCTCCAATGACTTTGCTTTGAAACTGATAATGCTGCACTGTAAAAAGAAACCTTTATATTTCTGATAACACTTAATAAACAATTCAACACGTTTATTTTTGTGTTTTACGTGTAAAGGTATAGGAGGCATTGCATACGATAAACGTTTGCATAAACACTACAACACATTTATAGAGATATTTGTTGTTAATTATTAACACCCCAACATGCTGATATAAACATGTTGGTGTGTTAATAAATATTACACAATTACCTCTATAAACGTGTTGTAGTGTTTATGCAAACGTTTATCGTATGCAATGCCTCCTATACCTTTACACGTAAAACACAAAAATAAACGTGTTGAAGTGTTTATTAAGTGTTATCAGAAATATAAACGCTTCTTTTTGCAGTGTGGCCATATGTAACTGTTGGTTTCAATAAAACACCCCATTACTCTCTCAGTCTGCTATAAAGCTCCATAATGACGATTAACATGGATTTTTCACTTACGCTCATAATGGACACTTATTGATCCCTCTTCATTGAAATGAAATCTATTCACATTAGTATGATGTACAGTGCTCACAAAAAGTAACTTACCAGGTAAATAATATGCTCATAACTCCCCAAAAGACTTGCAAAAAATCAAGGCAGGTCTGTAAGTGTTGTTAGGCCAAACAAAGAAGGTCTATCTCAGAAGCCCGCCCGCATTGGTATGTGAAATGAGCTACGGCGCGTAGGTCTATGCGCTGGGGGCTAAACAACTCTTTTTTGGGGGGGGGGGATTAAAAAAAAAAGTTTTAAAAAGTTCTCCGTAAGCTTGGATAAGCAACAACAACAACAAAAAAATGGCAAAAAAAAAAAAAAAATCACAACCCTCATAGCCTATTTTCTAAAACAAAAATTAAAACAAAAATCGCACAGCATTTAGCTTTTTTGCACAATGTTTCTGAGACAAACTATCTTCTTTGTTTGGCCTTAGTTAGGTCCGTAAGTGTTGTTAGTTGACTTGACAAACCCAAATTTGATAATACAATCATAGACAAAATGTACAGTGACCCTTGTTTGCACCTTTTAATTACCAAATAGTACGCATTATTAGAGGTCTGTAAGTTTTGTCTGTTAGGTCGGTAAGTGTTGTTAGTTGACTTGACAAACCCAAATTTGATAATACAATCATAGACAAAAATGTGTACGAACAGTGACCCTTGTTTGCACCTTTTAATTACCAAATAGTACGCATTATTAGAGGTCTGTAAGTGTTGTCAGTTAGGTCCGTAAGTGTTGTTAGTTTACTTGACAAACCCAAATTTGATACTTCAATCATAGAAAAAATGTGTACGAACAGTGACCCTTGTTTGCACCTTTTAATTACCAAATAGTACGCATTATTAGAGGTCTGTAAGTTTTGTCTGTTAGGTCGGTAAGTGTTGTTAGTTGACTTGACAAACCCAAATTTGATAATACAATCATAGACAAAAATGTGTACGAACAGTGACCCTTGTTTGCACCTTTTAATTACCAAATAGTACGCATTATTAGAGGTCTGTAAGTTTTGTCTGTTAGGTCGGTAAGTGTTGTTAGTTGACTTGACAAATCCAAATTTGATACTACAATCATAGAAAAAATGTGTACGAACAGTGACCCTTGTTTGCACCTTTTAATTACCGAATAGTTCGCATTATTAGAGGTCTGTAAGTTTTGTCAGTTAGGTCGGTAAGTGTTGTTAGTTGACTTGACAAACCCAAATTTGATAATACAATCATAGACAAAAATGTGTACGAACAGTGACCCTTGTTTGCACCTTTTAATTACCAAATAGTACGCATTATTAGAGGTCTGTAAGTTTTGTCAGTTAGGTCGGTAAGTGTTGTTAGTTGACTTGACAAACCCAAATTTGATACTTCAATCATAGAAAAAATGTGTACGAACAGTGACCCTTGTTTGCACCTTTTAATTACCAAATAGTACGCATTATTAGAGGTCTGTAAGTGTTGTCAGTTAGGTCCGTAAGTGTTGTTAGTTGACTTGACAAACCCAAATTTGATACTACAATCATAGAAAATATGTGTTTGAACAGTGACCCTTGTTTGCACCTTTAAAGCCTGAAGGTTTCCCTTCAACTTACCCTCCCCCACCAATCAATGTTTGCTAGGCCACGGGCTGATGGTTGGCAAGTTAGGCTACTCAAAACATTATTTAGGGGGAAAGGGGGATGACTGTACAAAAGCGTTGGAACACTTTTTTCTAACATTGTTGTTTGGTTAGTGAACAAATATTGAGGCGCTAGAAGGCCGTAACTCAAGAAATGCTATTTTGAGATAATCGACTTTCAAATGTTTGGGACTCATTACAATACACTGTAGCACTTAACATATAACTCTCATTTTAGTCAAATCATGAAAGTAACAGATCTGTTACTTTCATGGTCAAATTCAGAGTGTTGGTGAATTATCTCTTTATGGTTCTGAAAATCTAGGTTATATGGATTATTTATATTTGTACCAAAATATCAATTTGCCCAAAAGTTGAGTTACAGTTCTAGTTGGGAGGTGATATTAGCACATATCTAGTGCAAACCAATTAGCAGATTTGGCATGTGCTCAGAGATAGCCAAAGAGTGATCAACTGCAGTGAAGGGTCAGAAGCATATGCAATGCAGAATCTGTGGATTCATTCAAAACATTGTTAAAGACTTTAATTATGAAATCTGAGAGTGATTTCTTTGATTTATGTTTGTGAATTCAGTATCATGTTCTTAATGTGTATGTTATTTTTTTAAGGCTTTGTTCAGATTGTGAGTGGGGGATTAGTCATTAGTTCAACGCTACCACTTTTGTTTGTTGTGTTGAAGTGATGACGGTTTTCCTTCCTTCATTCGCATTTTGTACCATTTTTGTTTTGCACTGATGTGTCGATGTGCCCGGAGCAACAGTTTTGTTGAATGTTGGCGCATTACAAGTTGCCATTATTAGTATTATTATATGTATCAACAATAATTCATGGTTATTTTATAATTATATTTTTCAGCTCGCATATCGGAATATTTATTGGAGAAATCACGTGTGATACAGCAGGGTGATCGGGAGAGAAACTTCCATATCTTTTACATGTTGTTTGCCGGACTTAGTGAGGAGGAGCGAGACCAATATGGATTGACCAGTCCAGATGACCACAGGTAACGTGGTCTATTTTTAATCTGATTTTTTCCACCGGTGGAAGGGGGTGGGTATGGCATGAAAAATGTTTTTTTTCCTGGCAAGCGATTCCAAATTTCCCTCCAAAATGGAATGCATTTCTTAATGAAAGAGTAACATTTCCCTCCAAATGCCAAAATTTCCCTCCAAATGCTCAAATTTCCCTGCAAAAGGAGCTTTCCATATTGCCTACTTTTTCAGCCTGTAGGGGTGGGCCGGGAGGGGGGAGTCCCATTCGTTAAGGTATGCAAAGATGCCAGTTTTCAGGAAATTTCAAGATATCAGAATTTCAGGATTTTTTTGGGTCAAATTGGTGCAACTTATTTTCAAGCCGTTGTAATGCATTTTGTCCAAATATGTACACATATTTTTAGGGATTGTTTACCATTTTATGATTTTTGACTGTTATCTCTGTGTATGCATTATGTAAAATGTCCTGATTTCCTCAGGTTTTTTTGGGTCAAATTGGTGCAGTTTTACTTACTTTCAGGCCGTTGTAATGCATTTTGCCCAAAAGTACACGTATGTTCAGGAATTGAGTGGTACATACTGTCATCTCTATGTAGGATTTTCAGCCTCAGTCTCACCCAGTGATACCACCATATTTTTTGAAAATTTAACTGCAAAATTCACTTTTCCTAGAAAATGTGGCAATAGGCCTATATGCATCTTTCACTTGTTGTTCGTTGGACTTGGTGAGGAGGATAAAAGCAGTACAGATGACCATCATGCAGACCTCAAAATAGCCTATATCGCAGCGTAAATCCCAAAAATATGTACATTGCAGTAAATAATTTGAACTAAATGGTGCAAACTTTTTTGATCTATATGGTGCAAAATTGTGATACAAGCTTTTCTGTAGTACAAGTTGTTTCCGATACAAATTGCACCGCAGTAGTAAAAGGAATGATTGTATCCCTACTTTTAACAGAAGGGGATGACATTAGGACTGGCTATGTGCTGGATGACCCAGATAGAAGAGAGGGTAGAGTTATGGATGAGGGAAGGGTTGAGGCTAGGGTTCTTCATAACTACACCCCCATAAGTTGACCGGAAAAACATGACCGTGTATACTATGGGCCTAATCAACCCAATTGTTTTAGAATTGGTGAAAAAAAAATCCACTTGCAAATAAATACCAACCATTTTTGTTGTTGCTTGCTATAGCAAAATGTGTTAATGGTTAACCCCCTGTGGTCTACCTGTCTAGCTTACAGTGGTTCTGATTGGTTTATTGCAAGATATACTCATTTGAATAGCCAATTAAAATGCAGCTTGTAAAATATTTCACTCCAATCTTTATCAGGGATACAATTATTCTAACACTGTCTCTGATTGGTGCAATAAATGATGTATCTATCTTTCTGACCAATCGGCCAGTAGTTCTCAGGGGGTTAACATAGAAGGAAAAAAGAAAAAGAAAAGCCAGACTGACCAACACATTTTTTTAAATCAAAAATTAAAAAGTCAATCTTAAAGATTGTGCTGAGGGAAGGATCTTAACAGATTGAAAATGTTCAATCTAATAGAGTGAAATTTCAGTCCGATATTATATATTATATTGAAATTTCACTCTTATTAGATTGAATATTTTCAATCTTTGAAGATCCTTCCATCAGCACAATCTTAAAGATTGACTTTTCAATCTTTGATTTAAGAGAGCATCCTGAGAGGTCTGTTCTACCCGTAGCGCAGTATTTGTTTTCTTCACTCAAATCAGATATGGTAGATTTCATACCGGTAAATGAACCGACAACAAATTTAAAAAAAATGTATCTTTCTCACACATTAAAGCCCCAGGCATCTACTCATTCCACCAGTGGCTTAATCCAGCCAATCTGCCAATCTGACACATTTGGGCAATAGAGGGCGCTGCAATACCAAATGTTTTAAATGCCTTTTACTCTTGATATCCATGTTCAGTAAGTAGACTCTGATTCCTTATCAAAAATATGGTTAAATGTATTTTCAAATATTGTTCGTATAAATCAGTTGATATTACAAAGATAAACGATAAGAAACGTAAAAATGTAATTTTGAAGATGCCCCTTTTTTTTATCAATTTAACACCATAGATTCTGTATTTTGTAAATAATATCTAGTAAGATTCACAGTCAATTTGTTCACCATTTAGAAGATGCCTGGGGCTTTAAATCAATGTTTGATAGTTTTTAAACAACAGGCAAACACACTGTCATGTTTTGCAAACAGAGCCTGTTTATTTGAACCAGATTGCATCTCCTTGCGGTTTTGACATTTTGTGAAAATTGCTTATTTTCGGCTTTAATCAATTCAATTTGAATATTGATATATTCATTATGTTGTTTTCCTTTTCATAAGTTGAAATTAAATCAAAATTAAGTAGAAGTTCTGGCAGTTTCAGGTGCGGAATTATCCGTTTATGTGTGCGATGTTTGTTCAGATTTTAATCAGATTGTATAGTACCCACAAGATGGCCATCATGACCAATTCTGAGCTGACAAGCCTCTAATCTTGTATAAAAAAAATGGGAGAGAGTTGTCGAGTGTAGTTTAAATTTGCACAAGTAATATTTGACAATTCACACATCAAAGAGTACGCACCTTGTCTACTTTTGAAAAATATGAGGTTTTATCCTAAAGAATATTAAAAAGCTATTCAATTTTTTTGAATTTTTTGTTTTGAAACTTTTTAGAAATTAAAGAAATACTTTGAAAATGTGAGGTTAGGTGACAAAAAAAAAGCCCAAACTCTGTACAAACGGAGCTCTCAGGTAGGGTGGGTCAGTCTGGCATTTTTTGAAACTATAATCTCAGGAATTTGGGAACATTTTGAACAATTTTTGAAATTTTCAAAAAAAATGCAAAAAAACAATGCAAAAAAAAAAATCATTTTTTTTCTCATCAATTAAAGGTAGATGACCCGATCACATTTCCGATTTTCAACTTGAAGTTTTCTATTCTACATGAAAGGTCATCCTTAAAAAAGTCGTGTTCCAAAGTTTGAGTTGCATAGCTCTAATGGTTCTAATTTTAGACGCACAAGATGCTGTGAACTGTACCCATTGAGTAGTACACAAACTATATCGGTGGTTACCACCATTCGCGGTAATTTGACGTTATTTCATCAATTTCTCCGTAATTATACCGATTTAGGCCATCAAATTTCAGTATGATGATGAGAAAAATACGAGCTTTCATATGATATGAAAATCTCCGTATGTTTGAAATAATTCTGTGTTACGAAAATGTGATCGGGTCATCTACCTTTAAAAAGCTATTCAATTTTTTTGAATTTTTGTTTTGAAACTTTTTAGAAATTAAAGAAATACTTTGAAAATATGAGGTTAGGTGACAAAAAAAAGCCCAAACCCTGTACAAACGGAGCTCTCAGGTAGGGTGGGTCGGTCTGGCATTTTTTGAAACTATGATCTCAGGAATTTGGGAACATTTTGAACAATTTTTGAAATTTTCAACAAAAAATAAATCAAAAATCAAAAATAAAAAAAAACAAAAACATTTTTTTCTCCATCAATTAATAAAAAAGAATCTAAACAAAACACATTTTAGTTGTTATTAACCCTAACACTATTCGGGGATGGAAATGGGCAAAATTTAGCGGGGGAAACCGGACCTGTCGGCAGTGGGAGTCGAACCTGGGTCCACCATTATCGTGGGAGTCGATGTCTTAGTCCACTCGGCCAGGTCACATGCCTGCACTCAACAATTCCCCCTGCATGTTTAACCCCCTGAGAACTACCGGCCGATTGGTTAAAAAGATGGATACATCATTTATTGCACCAATGAGAGACATTGTTAGAATAATTGTATCCCTGATAAAGATGGGAGTGAAACATTTTACAAGCTGCATTTGAATTGGCTAATCATATGAGTACATCTTGTAATAAACCAATCAGAACCACTGTAAGATAGACAGGTAGACCCCAGGGGGTTAAGGGTGCACTACACTAAATTGGGTATCCCTACCCTTACAGAGGTGTTTAAAACTAGAATCGGAAAGTATGCATGACAAACACTGACTATAAAATGTGAATGTTATCTAGGTAAATTTTGAGAGATCTTTCACATTTTTGTTTTTTTACTTGAAACATTGGGGATTACGGCGACATTTCCAAGCTTGTCAGAGATGTAGTCTCTCTATGGCCGTCAAATTTAAGTTATAGCTAACTATATACATTATTACTGTGCATATTAATAAATGATTAATTTTTGCATATTTATTGGTTTAAAAAATCAGTAACATCGGGACCTGAATATTTTGACTCACCCTGTAGACTCATGAAATAACCCTCTGTACTGGCAAGATGTACTCGGCCCTTTTATGGCAAAAGAATGTATCTTATATGTAGTTTTCTAACAGTATACTTCCTTTTAACATGATCAAAGTTATTTTTTTCTCTCCATAAATCATGTAGTGGTAAAAGGCAGTATATTACTTTTATTGTCTTTAAAAGTTGCAACCTTTTCCTAAGTGAGTATTATTGAACCAAGTTAACACAATCCATGTTAAAGGGAAGTATATCATTAGGAAAGTACATCTAAGATACATCCTTTTGCCATAAAAGGGCTGTACTTCATCGTTGGATCCCTTTTGTTATTCCCTTACAGGTACTTAAGGAGTAGTTCAAATACTGACAGGTCAGTGTTTGACAATTGTATGGCAAAGTTTGCTGCCATTAAAGACTGCTTGAAGCTCATTGGATTCACCACAGAAGTGAGTATAATGCAGACACAAACATAGGATAAAGTGGTAATTTTCGTGCGATTACATTTTCGCGCTTTGACAACTTTCAGCCATTTCACTTGCTTTTAAATTCACGATTTGAAAGTTCATTACATCGACTTATACACAAAATAAATATGTTTTTGTTTTCGCGGTAGCTGCTTGGATGCAACGTGAATTTATATATCCTCCACTTCTTCGACAGAATGCGTTTATTAAAATAATTTATATGGAGATGGCAATGCAAATATCATTCAAATATTGACCAATAATTGCAAACAATTTATATCCTGTGTGCTCAAAACTGGGTTTTTCCCACCAACAACTAATACATTTGATAGTGATTTGAATTACAATTATTTTTTCATATGAAATGAACTTAACTGCTGAATTTTGTGAAGAATCTTATAAAATACCTAGTCTACTCCCAGAGAGAACACTCTCAGAAAAAGTGGTTCTAAAAAAATTGAGGGACCCCAAAAGGTTCTTAGAAGAACAACATTTTATGAACCAAATGTGGTTCTGTATGAACCAAATATGGTATTTTATGAACCAAATATGGTTCTTTATGAACCAAATATGGTTATGTATGAACAAAATATGGTTCTTTATGAATCAAATATGGTTCTTTATAACCTTAGAACTCATTTTGTAGGTTCTTTATAGAGGACAGTTTTAAAACCCTTTAGAACCTTTTTTTCTGAGAATATATAGTGGGAGAGATCATTGTGCAGGACAAACGGGAATGCGTGCAACTATCAGTATTTGTATGATAAACAGCCACCAAAGTGAACCAAAACTAATTATCCTAGTGATAACCGATTAAATGTACGCGCTTTGAGCGTAAGTTGAAAAGCACTGTATAAACAAATCACGTTAATCACATTAAAATATTCTGTGATACAGTATGTTTAATATTTGTCGATGACATGCTCATTAACACTGGTATTCAATATACTTGTATATTCTTCTGGCCCTTCAACATGCATAAAGTCAACTGCTCAACTGTTACACATAGAAAGCTTTGCTTTATACATGTTCAGAGGCAAGAACACTTAAAAGGAAAAGGTTGATGTGTTCTGTGGCCCTTGAACATGTTTAAAGCAGACTGCCCAAAAGATATACATATGAAGTATCACTTGATACATGATGATGGGCCAGCCTGTTTTGACAGATATATCGCATGTTTACCTACCCAATGCATGGATGCCTGTAATTCATGGTTGAGTTTGTAACACCGTTTCAAATCCATTTAACGAGACAAAACCAAATAGCATCCCAGTAAAATGCCGCTGTAAGGCCAAACAAAAAAAGTTTGTCTCAAAGCTTGCGAAGGCTTCAAAATCGGGCGACGCGCGCTGTTTTTTGTCTTCCATTTTTTTTTTTTTAACATTTTTTTTATTTGTGTGGCAATTTTAATCTTACTATTTGCAACCGTTGACACTTTCTGATATTTTTTTTCTATTTGAAATGAATATTGTGATGTAGTTGTGTATAAGAACAATTGTGCAGCGTTTTTTGAAGAACTGAGTCATGTAAAAGTTTGAGAAAAGGAAAATCTGCCGATATTTTTAATAAAAACTCGAAATAAAAATTTGTAGGAAAAAAAAAAATTGATTTGACAATTTTCTGCATTTCAGACGCGGTATTTTGGCATTTCAAAACCAATGCGCGCGCAAGCTTTGAGACGAACCTTTTATTTTGTTTGGCCTAATAACTATTCGGAGAGTGATTTAGCAAATTTCAGACAGTGTTCATATTTGCTCTGCTTAGAAAGGTTGTTGGCCGGCAGAAATGAAGCCACATGTTTCCGGATGTTAGCTCAATATGTGCAGGGATTTCAATTTAGGCCTAAAAAAAAAAGGTTTGAATGGCGTAACCCGACCGACCCTATTTTAACCCCAGACCCTAAACATTTTTTTTTAATTTTTTAATTTTTTAATTTTTTTTAAATTAAAAAAAAAAAAAAAAAAAAAAAAAAAAATTGTGTGTGAGAAAAAGAAATAAAGACAGTGAAAATGTGTATTTGTGCCATTTGTTTATGTCTGTATGGTATATGTGTGCTGGTATATAAAATTTCATAGACGTTTTACAGATTTTTTTCTATGTTACGCCAAACAAACTTGTTTTTATTTTTAGGCCTTAGTATGTTGGTAACCAGCCCGAGAACTGCCTGGACTTTGGTCCAAGCTTTCTTACCTTTTAAACACTTTTAATTTCACATTTGCACTGTTTGGTTACATGTGTATTTCAAGATATAGATGAAAACGGACAGAAAAAAAGTAAAGAAAGTAATAAGAATTTATAGGAGTCATTTTCACTCGTAAAATCTGAATGCCTTGATCAATTTTGATAAATTTGGTGTCATTTTAAAGCTTAGAAAATGACTCCGAGCACACATAATAAACTCAAAATTGACTTCATTGACCTCACCTGCAAAATCCCCCCTTTTTAAGGGAGGTGTTAACTTTTTTATGATGACATTTATCAAGCGCTCTAACTTTTGAACTAATTACGTGATGTATATAAAAGTAAACATTTTTGGAAATGAAACGATCAGAAAATCCATTTTTGGTTTTAAATTACACTAAAAATGCTGATTTTTAAATTTTTGACCAACAAAAATCATGTTTTTGGCTAAACATTTTCGGTCAACGTAACAAAATCAGGTTTTTTTTAAATAAAAAAATGCAGAAATTGCACAAAAATCATCTTAAGACACTTCTCTATAGGATCGTGTTAAATTTGTTGGCACTTTGAAAAAATAATAATTAAAAACAGCATTTACAGTACCAAAAATGAATTCTTTGACTCATTTCATTTCCAAAAATGTATACTTGTATACATATCACATTAATAGTTCAAAAGATATAGCGCTTAATAAATTTCATAATAAAAGGGTTGACACCTCACCATAAACACTTTAATGTGCTGCATCACAAAAAGCAACGTCTCAGCAGAGCACTATATTCATGAATGGGGGTACATACGAGGGGGTATCAAAAAGTTTTAGAAATCACCCAGAAGTGAAGGAGCTAGAAATTTCATTTTGTTATGTGATCCTTCAGACATCTTTACATAGTCCCTGTGCAAAGTTACACATTTCTCCCACTATTTATTACCTGTCCACAGACCGCCATTGTAGAGATCCTCAGATTGACCGCCATTGAGTGATTCTCAGATTGCCTCAGATTGTGTTATTCCCAAAACAGCAATAAATAGTTTAAATTTTTGACAGAAAGGGGTCAAAGGTCATTACAAACAAGCTTGGTGACAATAAACTTATGGGTAACATGGGGGTGTGTACAGATTGACCTCTAATGACCCCCTACATGACCTTTGGACCCTTTGTGTCAACACTTTAAACTATTTATGGCTGTTTTGGGAATAACACAATCTGAGGCAATCTGAAAATAAATCAATGGCGGTCAATATGAGGATCTCTACAATGGCGGTCTGTGGACAGGTAATAAATAGTGGGAGAAATGTGTAACTTTGCACAGGGACTATGTAAAGATGTCTAAAGGATCACATAACAAAATTGAAATTTCTAGCTCCTTCACTTCTGGGTGATTTCTAAAACTAAAAGGCTGCAAGGAGGAGGGCAAGCACCTCCATGTTTTGAATAGTATTGTTTGTTATACCCACTCTGATATAATGTTGTTACGTCACTGATCAGGACCCACTTGGCTATCTAAATCTATGCTAATTAAATGTAGCCAATGGCATAATCAGTGTGGGGCCAGGGATAGGGTCATGAACAGCCTCTGTGTTGAATAGTATTGTTTGTTACCCCTTCTGATTTATTGTAGTTACGTCACTGTTTGGTGCCCACTTGATATCTAAGTCCCGGGGTGGGGGGGGGGGGGGGGGGGGGGGGGGGGGGGTACTCACGTATGTAAGGCATACGGGACGTGCCGCTCCAGTGGGTCCGTTTTTTCATGAGACATTCTTAGCCATGGGTAGGCTTTTCAGTGAAAAATCCTTAGACATGGGTCCTGTTTTGCCAAAATTAGGTCTATTTTCGCGAAAATTTGCCAAAATTAGGTCTATTTTCGCGATAAATCACCCTTAGAAATGGGTATGGGTTTTGAATCTCCAGCCGGCACACCCCCGACCAAACCAAATCCGAGTACCCCCCCCCCCCCCCCCGGGATCTAAGTCTATAAGTGTTGACAGCGATGCCAAACACTGGTGATTGTGCACACTGGTGTACAGCATTGTGCACAACTGGTGCACTGCATTGTGCATACTGGTGCATTGCATTGTGCACACTGGTGCACTGCATTATGCACACTGGTGCACTGCATTGTGCACACTGTGTGTACTGCATTGTGCACACTGGTGTACTGCATGTGCACACTGGTGCATTGCATGTGTACACTGGTGCACTGCATTGTGCACACTGGTGCATTGCATTGTGCACACTGGTGCACTGTATTGTGCACACTTGGTGAACTGCATTGTGCACACTGGTGCACTGCATTGTGCACACTGGTGCATTGCATTGTGTACACTGGTGCACTGCATTGTGCACACTGGTGCATTGCATTGTGCACACTGGTGCACTGCATTGTGCACACTGGTGAACTGCATTGTGCACACTGGTGCATTGCATTGTGTACACTGGTGCACTGCATTGTGCACACTGGTGCACTGCATTGTGCACACTGGTGCACTGCATAGTGCACACTGGTGCACTTCATAGTGCACACTGGTGCACTGCATTGTGCACACTGGTGCACTGCATTGTGCACTGCATTAGTGCACTTTTGTGACAAATTGAGAAGTTGTAATGACCTTTTTAAAGATTTTCCTTGTATTTTGAAATTGAGAATGAATGTTTTTTATGAAGATATGATGGAAAAGCGTATGTTTTTCTCTCAGATTCGGTCATTTTTCACTAGGTATTTTCTCTGTATCGCAAATAAAGCTTTTGGTGTAATCTCCTGTAATCTAGAAAAAACCTAGTAAGTCTGTTGACCGCAAATTAGAGAAAATAAAGGAAAACTGTTCCCATATTTTTTCCAGACTAGGTTTTTCCAGATGAAAAACTGCCGACAGGGAGAGAGTTTCACACACTTTAACTTGATAAACTGAATGGGAAAAACCTATGAAGTCCAAATATGGGTCTATACACTCAATTTTTCTCCAAAAATTGACGTACTAAATTTTTCCAGATTACAGGAGCTGTTTATGCAGCACAAATCTTGCTACAGATTGATGGATGAACAACGGCATAACCAGGGGGAGGGTCAAGGAGGGGGTCAAGAGCCTCTTATGTCTGAATAGCAATGTTTGAACATGGTGCGGGCACATAAAATATTAGTGAAATGAAATACCAAGCGACGTTAAAATTTAGTCAACCATTTGTGGTCAATGGCCATTCAGCTTGCGGTTGCTACTCATGACATCTTTGGAATTGTCTACCAAACCATATTGATATAGCTTCCGGGCAGTGTTATTAAAATGGTATTAATGACCAGCAATCAAGTAGCAGTGCCCCTCTAGTATTTTATTTTACTC